>APFE030974824.1:0-53615 GCA_000404065.3 Pinus taeda | reverse complement strand
ATATAATGTCAATAAATGTAGTCAAAGGCCTAATATTTTTTTTTCTAAATTATACTAATTCTATTAATGAAAAATAGATATCATACACTAAGGCCTTAGCCTGTACTTAACCATGCTAGAGGGATGGAAATAACTAGCAACAACAAAATCTAGATCTAAACTGCCCAGAAGGGAAACAAGTCCATAACAGAAAAGAGTTCAGAGAATTAGCTTGCTGCCCACACAGGGGAAACCAACAATGCATCCAGTTTATTATCATTGTATTTAATGAGACAAAAAAACCAACTAAAGAGCCAAAAACTCATAGTTTTTCACCAAAACCCCATTGAAACAATAAACTAAAAAACAGAGTCCCAAAAAACTTGAGACACGTAGCATGCTGAGTGGTAGACTATGTGGTGGACGCGTGGCATGCTAAGTGGCAGAAAATTGGCAAAAAATGAGGCAGACACGCGACACCAAGGTGGTAGACTAGGAAAGTGGCAGAGACAGAGGGTGTTCCTCCACGATGAAGCACCTATACTCCGCCATGTCCCCACCTACCAGAAGCGAGGTCTCTGTGTTGCCAACCTGCAATGCCGAGTGTTCTTCCTCGACGAGACAACAGTAAGGGTCCATTACCTCATCTGTATGCTAAGCCTCGGTCACCTCCTTCCCTGCTCGTCTCATCTTTTGCTCCTGGTTCTACCCCCCTGCACCTTGTATGCTCGTCTCAACCAGTTCTAGTGTGGCTTTGGTGTGGCTGCACCCTGCTGTGGTGCGCCCACCACCAACAATGTCCAATACCCCAATTTTCCTGGTGCTGCCACCCCCCATTGTTCCTTGCTCTTCAATTACATTGGTGCATCCACCAACCTCTATGTCTTGTTCCTCAGTGATATGCTACGCCTCGTGAAAGAGAATGGTTATGGTGGCCGTGATGAGGGGCTTGTTCAGGGTGGAGCAGAAGGTGAATTGGGAATTCTGGGAATACAGTTGAGGAAGGGGTGGAGTGCCTCTGGGAGACGAGGCATAAATGGAAGGGAAGTTGTTGGGAGGTGAGGCAGAGGCCATCGAATGGAGGTGACCTCTTCCATTGCGTGTATTTGGGTAGCATCCAGGGATTTTCTCATCCAGAGAGGAAGTGGTATCCAAAGCAGGAGAGTGCTGGGGGCGACTCAGGCTCCCTCGACTCCTGCCCCTGCGGCTGCACATATGGTGTCGCACCATACTGTCTGAAGGCGTATGCGAATTTCTTTCAGAATTGGGCACAATGGGGTGCAACGACACAATTGAGCTAATAGATTGCTCAGTAGAGGGATGAGAAGCTAGGGCTGAAAGGAATATAAAATGAGAATCTAGGCTATGGGTGAAGTGAATGCCCAGGTTGAAATCAATGCAGCAAAGGAGGTGGCAGTGTCTCCTGGTGGTTGTGCAGGAGCTGGGTACCATCGCGGCTTGAGGGCAGAGGCATTTCAGTGGCAGAGGTTGATGGGCAGAAGTAGAGGTGAAATTCTCCCGAGAATTCATGTTTGCACTGAGCCGAGGTTGGTGATGGTTAACAGGTTGGAGGCAGCGCTCACATGAGGTGCATTTATGGCTATTGTAAATGCCATTTTTGGACCACTGTGACAACCTGTGGGAGGCCATGTGGTCTCGCCACACGCCAACCTAGTTGGCTGCCACTTTACTGTCCTTGATTATCACCCACATCTGGGAGATGGGCATCCTTATGCACCAAGTCCGTGTAAGCTTGCAATTGAGATTGGTCATTTAGAATGTTGATTGTGCTAGAATGTAGGACTTGATCTTGTTCTACTCCTATATTTTCCAAGAGATCAACTACCTTGTTGTTGTCCCTTTTGACATGAATAAATGTGGTTTCTCTCTTGTTTTCCATCCATTTCTCTATTAGTTCAAGGCTGGCCACTAGTCTCTAGCTTTTAGCAACTCTCGAAGCAGTGCTTCCTAGTTGTATTTGAATGACCATATTTATTAGAATTTGGGAGTCCCCCTCTATTATGATGGGATGAAAATTATGTTGGTGTGCTAAGTTCATACCTTGCCATAGTCCTTCCATTTTTGTGGATCGTGTCCCAACCAATGGAGTCGAAGTATATAGCAAAGGTCGGCCTTCATGATCTATGAATATGCCAACATGTCCTGCTTTACGTGGGTTTCCTTTGGAGGCCCCATCAAAGTTTAGCTTTATCACATTTTTTGGGTGGGGATTCCAGTGTGAGAGTTGCTTGGTAGTAGTGCTTAGTCTATTGGGATCAAGTTGTACCTGCTAGATCTTGAAGTTCCAATTTTCCCATATGATCTGTTCATGTGCCTAGGTGGGAAATTCCTTAGCAATTCACTGTTGGAGAGCTAGAGTTTCTTGAATATTCTGACATAAGTTGGTCCATATGATCTCTAAAGTAGTTCTTTGGTTTTTGAAAATTCTTTTCTTTCTTTCCTTCCAAATTGTCTAGAAAATGAAGCCCGGTGAAATTTTCCATAGCTTATTGAGATTTTTTCTATTATATGGCTCTAGAGTCTAGTTGCGAATGGTGCCTTTTATATCCGCTAAGATTTTGCAGGGTCGCTGACAACGGAAAGTAAGTTTTTCCCATAATTGGTTTGCCATGTGGCAAGAATCCATGAGGTGTTGAATAGTTTCTTCATGATTTTTACAATTAGGATAGTAGGAGGGTCCCTAGAATCCTCTCTTTATTAAGTTGTCCCGAGTGAGAATTATTTGATGATATAGCAGCCATGTGAAAGTAGAGATTTTTGGCCATATCCATGTAGTGCATATGTGTTTCCAAGCAGGATCAACTGGTTCTTATGTTTGGAGCATCAGCTGGTAGGCTTCTTTTGTTGTGTATACTCCTCTCGGTGTATATCCCCATCTTAGAACATCTTTTCCAGTATTACATCTGATTCTTCTGTTGGTGAGTTCTTTTTGTAGCTCCAAGTTATAGGCTTCAGTTTCTTGCTGTGTTAGCTGTGCAGTAGGTTTCCATTGCCTAAAGCCCTGATATGTGCTATGAGTCCAGATTTGTGCTACATGGTCAGTCTAGTTGATGTTGTTTCCATTGTGATTTGTGCAGGTTAGACTTTCTGCAATTTTTGGTCTCTGTTGCCAAGAATCCATCCAAAAATGTGCAGTTCTCCCTTCGCGTATCTCCCAAAAGCTATGCTTTTGGATGATCTCTCTGTGTTTTTTTTCCATATTCCAGACTAGAGATCCTGTAGTCGTGGTAGTGATTCTTATCAGCTCTTGTTGCAGACGATTGTTTGCATATTTTGTAGTCTAGAGTTGTGCCCATGGATTCTGTGGGCTTGAAACCCATTGCCACCATATTCGTGCTCCCATTAATGTGTTGCTATGTTGCGGGTCACGTAATCCTAGACCTCCCTGCTTTTTTGGTGTGCAAACCGTGTCCCATTTTACTAATGCCCATTTTCTATTTTGCCCTGTGGATCCCCATAAGAAGTTGTGTTGCAGAGTTTTGATTTTTTTAGCACCCATTTCAGTGCAGCAAGAACTGAGAAGAGATAGAGGGGCATGGATTGTAAGACTACCTTTATTAGGACAAGCCTACTTGCCATGTTGAAAGTTCTATAAGTCCATGATGATAGGCGGATTTTAATTTTCTCAATGAGTTGTTGCCAGAATGTATGCTTTAACGCTGAGTATATCAGTGGAGCGCCCAAATAATGAGATGGGAGTTTGGCTTGAGAGAATCCAATGATTCTAGCTATGATTCTTTGAGTGGCTATAGGAGTGTGGAAAAAGAATATTTGTGATTTGGCAGTATTTATAGTGGTTCCAGAGGGTTTTGAAAAAGTTTCTAGAAGATTTTTGTAGGTTGCAGGCTTCACTGACAAAGGGGCATCCAAAAAGCATATTGTCATCAACAAAATGTTGATGTGTGATTGCAGAGGTTCCATGGATAGAGATGACTCTAAGGTCATGAGATTGAAAATCCTACTTTATAAGACAACCCAAACCTTCTGCCATAATAATAAAAAGGAATGGGGATAATGGGTCACCTTGACGGATTCCTCTGGAAGGGGAGTAGGGTTTGGAGCGGATTCCATTAACTAGAACGGAGCAGAAGGGGGAGTTATGAGATTCACAAGCCATATAACCCAGGTTGGACTAAATCTGAAGGTAGTCAGCATATGTTTATATAGGACCAGCTATGTTTGTCAAAGGCTTTAGAAAGATCGATTTTCATAAGCATACCTGCCTGTTTGTTTCTCTTTAAGGAATGGATGATTTCATGATTCAGAATAATGCCATCCAAGATTTGACGTCCTTCAACATATCCATATTGTTCCAGTGAAATGAGAAGAGGGAGGAGTGGTTTGAGGCGATTGGAAATGACTTTCGAGATGATTTTGTATATGACGTTGTATAGTGCAATGGGCCTGAACTTCTCTGGAGTGCTTGGCTGAGCTTATTTGGGAATGACAGCAATGAATGTCACATTGAGAGAGGGTAGTAGCCAATGCATAGCTCGAGATTCTTCTACCACATTCCAGACTTCTACTTTGATTAAGTCCCAGAAGTGATGGTAAAAGTTAGAGGTGAAACCATGAGGTCCTGGAGCTTTCCCAACTTTCAATTGATTTGAAGCCTCTTCTACTTCTGCCAGAGTGACCAGTCTTAGCAGAAGCTGATTATGCTCCTCTGTTATAATTCTGGGAATATGTTGAAGTATTTCATTTATTGCAGGCTGTCTATTTGTAGGCGGCTTTTGATGGACTGTTTTGAAGTGATTAGTGAGCTCTTTCTCGATATCTTCCTGTTTCTCCATTCTGTCTCCTTGTGGATTTTGAATATGCGAGATGGTATTGTTCATTCTTCTTTGAATAGTTGTACGATGAAAGAATTTGGTATTTCTTTCACCTTCTTTTAGCCATCTGATTCTTGACTTTTGTTTCTAGAGCAGTTCCTCTTGTTTCCTTCTTTCTTCCAATTGTGTTAGCAGAACTTGTTCTTGACTTGCTAGTTCCTCTGTTCTGCCTCCTGTAATGATCTTTTGTTGTAGCTTGTTCATACTTTGCTCGAGGACTTTTTTCTCTTGAAATATATTTTCGAATGTAGTGTAATTCTAGGTCTTGGTTTTCCTTTTGATATGCTTCATTCCCCCCTGGAATTTGCACATAGTTGAGCCACCATTGTGAATGTAGCTCTCCCACACTGATTTGACCATATTTTTGAACTCAGGGTGAGTGAGCCAAAAAGCTTCAAATTTAAATGGTTTCCTATTTGAATTTCCAGGATTCTTCCATTGCAAGGAAATAGGCCAATGATCCGAGGTGGCAATGGGGAGTATGGAGGCACATATATCACCACCTAAGTGAATAGAGTTGTCTGAGATTAGATATCTATCCAACCTGGAGGATATTTGTTGAGAGCGCGTCTGTTTATTTTCCATGTGTAAGTACCATTAACAAATGGTAAGTCAATTAGCCAATTGTTTTGAATGTATTCTTTGAAGCTATTACTTTCATTGTTCAACTTCCTTCTGCCTCCAAGTTTTTCCTCCAGTCGAGTGATCATGTTGAAGTCACCGCCTGTGATCCAGAGTGGATAAGTTCTTGTAGAATTGAGAATTTCCAACATCTTTAGCAACGTATTCTTTTGCATTCTATCTTGAGGGAAGTATACATTGGTCAAGTGGCCATGTATGTTGGTTCCAACGAGGTGGAAAGTTGCTTCTATAAAATGGTGTGAAGCATGGAACTCTGTCAAGCCCTCCCGAAGAAACTGTTGCGTCTACTATAACAGTCTGACATCCTGCCCAGGCTTTGGATAATATGGAAGCTAAAGTATTAGTATTACATTTTGTTTCCTGCATAAATACAATGTGTGGTTGTTCTTACTGAATCATGTTCTTTATCAGCCTCTATTTCCTAGGACCGTTAAGTCCTCTGACATTCCATTAGATGAGCTTCATGGTTGACTTGTAGGTAAGGAAGGATAGCATTTAGTCAACTTGGAGCATCTTTCGGACTCCACTAGCATTTCCCAAATGAGGATGGTGCATTGTAGATATGTCTTTCTCCCTCTCTTCTTCCCATCTTTGGTGATATGTTTCCCATCCCATTTACCTCCTTGTTGTATGCTCAGTGTGTTGTGTCGATGCACTCTTGATAGTACTACTTCCAGATTTTCAAGTTGCCTATTTGGTATTGTGTCGAACTCTTTCCTCTTGCATGATTTTTGTAGACTGAAAATGTCTATATCACCTAGATCAAAGCTTTCAATTTCTTCTTCCATTAAACTTTGTTGACTGTTGTCCTCCATGTGGGGTATTGATTGAAGAGGGTCTGCCAACAAATTATTAATGTCCATTACTTTAGTGGACCAGAGGACTTTGTGGTGATCATGGTTGGGGATGGGTTGCGTGGTTGTTGTTTGCGGATCAGAGGTGTTAACTATTGATGGTTGACTGGCTTCATTATGGATAGGTGCAATAAAAAGTTTGGTGGATAGTGCAGAGGTTGTCTTTGCTATCGTGGGTGGATCTGATTCAGACATATCTAGGTTTGATAGAATGTCAAATCTATTGCTTGAGGATGGCACATCAGAGGATGGAGTAACATTATTTAGTGTTGTGGGAGGTTTTTTGATACGCTTCTTTCTACTTGCAACTTTGGTAAACCCTTCCAAATCAGACTTTCCCCCATTGTCTGTGGATTTTGGAGGAGCGTTTAAAGGATAGTCACGGAATAGGTGTCCATGGGCATGGCACCTCCTGCATATGAAAGGTACATGTTCATAGTTTATGGGTTGAATCCATTCAAAGTCATCGTGATGGAGACTTACCGAGTCCGTGAGTGCCTTGCCCAGTTTCATGTAAATGTAGATACAAGCATAGGAGGTGTACCAACGAAGCTTGTTTCCTCTGCTATCTTTATGAACTCTCCTAACCCATTACCAATGGCTTTAAGTGATTCTTCATCCCAGTATTCTAGCTGTAAGGAGTACATGCGGATCCAAATTGGGGCCCAGCTGAAGTCTTCCTTCTCTAGATTGAATCTTTCTACCCAGTCTCGTAGATAGAGACCCGTTGCATTAATGAAATAGGGTCCTCCATCTAGGACGCGATTTATGTCTTCAATGCAGTTAAAGATGGCTATGAAGAAGTCTTTGGGGCTTAGCTGTAGGGTAACATGTCCTTTGGGCTTCCACTTTGAGGTAATCCATCCTTGCAGATCTTTTTTGGTTGGCCAATAGCCTATAAATTTTCCTATTAGTGCATGGTCTTTCATGTATTGCATTTGTGCATTGATTTTGTGAATGGGTAGCTCAATCTTGGGTCATTCTATTGCAATGGGTTTGCAGGTGGACAACAATGCCTTCTTTAGTTGCTCAGATGCTGCAGGGTTATTTCCTATTTATTTTTCCAGATCCACTTGGTCGTCCTTCTCCTTCTTCTGGGCAGGCCGTATCGCTAGCTGCTCTGCATTCTCATTTGAAGTCTTCTCAGTTCCGCCTTCAAGTGGCCAGTCTCCATTGTTGCAGTCTTTGGGGGCAGGCATTGATGCCTCCCCCATCGGAGTGTTCATCGGCTTTGGCTACTAGATGCGCCAAACCTGCACTAGTAGCAGTACTGCTTGGTCTTGAGAGGTTGCTTGCTCTGTCTCTACACTGTGTAAGGGTTTGTCAGAAACCCTAGTCCGCTCATAAGTAAAAAAATCATATATATATATATATATATATATATATAATATATATATAAACATAAACTAATAATTTTGGTCAAAGGAATTATATTTGTGTTACTTATTTTGGTTTTTCCATAACAGCAAAGCAAATAGCTACAAGACTATTTTTTTCTAAGTAATATAAATGTAAAAATTAATTAAAAAAAAGTCATTAATATTTGATCCATTCTCATTAATTTTAAATTTCCATCATAGTATTTATGAATTGTCATTAAATTTTGAGATATTTTAATAAAATAAAAAAAATTAATGGATTTTTTTTAATAGGAAATATAAATTAATTAATAAACCAATATAAAATATAAAAATGTTTTGTATAATTTTAAAAAAATTTATTATATTATATTTTTCTTTTTTTTTAATGAGTAATAATAAAAAATTCGATTTATATTTTAAATTTGTTAAAAGGGGAGTGAATTTGGAGTTTTGATACAATTGCGTACTTCTAGGAGCACGATGGAAAATAGGGGTTTTGCATCTTCTATTTCATCCTTTCCCGATGCCATGACATGTTGGCACCTACTTGGAAACTCTAGGTTTGAATCGTGGAGCAGGCACATGATTTCTGACTCCCCATTTCCTATGGTTTGCTTCTTCCAATGGGATGCATCTCCAGAAAAATGTTCCCTTACACATGACGTTATCCCTCTCCCCTCAGAAATAGATGGAAGACAGGGGTAGGATGACTACAAAGGGGGATTAGGTCCAGTGAAAGTGTTTGGTGTAATTTTTATGTAATGGACTGTTATAGGCCCTATAGACACCTCCAGAAGCATGGTCGACATCACTGAAGGGGTTTCTTCTCTTATGTGTGGGGTGGGTGATAATTGTAAGTCTAGCTTTGTTTCTTTTATTCACCCATTCGTCATCCTAAATATCTCTCATTGTTTGGACCCAAGGAAAATCTAAGTGGTTTTGGCTCAAGAGGCTTTAAGATTTATGTGGGAGATGAGGTTGTGTATCCCCTATCCCTTATTATCGTTTGTAATTCCTTATTTTCTTATTATTGAATAATTAAAGGAAGTTCACCCCTCTCTCCAAGAAGAGAAAGTGAAGGTAAATCCATTGTCACTTGGGAAAAATACACAGATTCAATCTTGTCCTCAAACATATTATCACAGAAAAAATGGGGTATTCCTAAAAAAAATCAGAGCTTGCAATTTGAAGGGAAAGTTCTACATGAATCATCCATGCTCAAAGAAATAATTATAACAAGGAATTATACTATTATACTGAACTCCAGATTGTATGGGGGTGCTTCAGGTCCCAAGTATACAAATTACACAATTGCCTCATTTAAATGTGAATTATGGGGGAGGGTTGTGGGAACTACAACACAAGGGAATAAATTTTGCCTCTGCAGATTACAACCAAAGCACTCCAGGCCCCTACATAGCGGAGCAAATGAAAAACACTCCTTCCATGGAAGAAAATATTCCTGAAGTATCTTCTCTTTTCTCTGTTCTTCAATCTAAAGCAATCATTTGTAGATTTAATGGATTTTGGCCTAAACCTGAAGCTCTATTTCAGTGGATCTTCTCCACATGGACTCCAAATTGTGATATATACTTGTGTTCAAAGGGCTCTTTCATAGTTGAGTTTGAAACACAGAAGGATTTGGATTTTGTTTTAAATGAAGGTCCTTGGTTTTGGGGAAGATCCAAACTCTTCATCATGACATGTTTCCCTGATTTTAATGCCACCACCATGGTGGTCTCAACTATTCCAGTTGGATGCAGCTTCCAAACATCCCTCTCCATTTTTGGCATCATAAAGTCCTTGAAGAAATAGGAAACCGACTAGGAAAATTCAAAAAAATAGACATGGGAAGAAATGATAATGGACTCCTTTCATTTGCTAGGATATGTGTGGAGATTTATCTTAGCAAAGAGCTCCTAGATCATATAAATATGAAACACCACAACTTCCACTAGTCACAATTCTTAGATTATGAGAACACGACATTTCAATGTCATGCTTTCTTTGTAGAAATAGCTCGAAATTTGCTACTACTAATGAATTTATATTGAAAATAATAGACACAAATTTCCTCTCCTCAATCTACATAAATGAAAACATATAATAGAAACGCATGCAATCATTCAATCACAATGAACACATTATTTTTACTGTGGAAACCAACTGGAAAAAACCCCTCCTCGGTTTTGTATTATATCATATGAGACAATGATTAATTACAATGACAACTCCTATCCTTGAAGCTCAACCTGCACTACAATACTTATCTCCTCCTCTTGAATCTTCTCTACCCAATACTTAGGAAAAATAGGCCTTATGCTTCCTCCTATTTCCTTGCAGAATTCCTTCTCCTAAGAAATAGGGAAGCTCCTTTTTCCTTGTGCTGATCCCAAAAGAATTAGCTCACCTGCTCAACACAAACTCTGTACACTCAACAATATACAACAATAAATACAATTATGCCTTATCCCTCCACTCAACTAGACAATTCAAATTGCATGCATGACTAGGGCTGTTTTTAGTAAATTAACTAGTTAACTAAGAGATCAATGAGTTAACAACAATAACCGCTACTCAATTTAACTCATACTGACTCTATTAATCACTAGAGCTCAAATAATTGAGTTTCACTAACTATAACTCCACTAGATTTCTAAATCTTAGCAATCAACTCGTGCACAACTATACTTCTTGCCCACAAACTTGAATTAACTTACTTAACTAAGTGACTTGGCCATGTCACTCCTTCTAACTGCAACTCAAGTCATCCTGATGATGTAGAAATTTGAATTTCTCCATTTGATTAAGGCATAAGTCAAATGAAGCCTTTTCTTGCTATAATTTAACACTCCCTCTAAGCAAGAAAATGGTTCTGCACAACCCTAATCCTTCTCCTCTGTAGGAATGTATTGTAACAAAATGAACACTCCCTCTCATTATTGTTGTTGCTATTGCAACAACTGCAATTGAGAAGCATCCAGAATACTGAATCAACTGTTCTATGAGTTGCAACTATCTCTTGAATCTCTGACTGCTACTAGCCTTTGCATTATCGCTCAAGATCTGACTACATCAACTGACACTGATCATTATGCTATTGAATATTATGGGCCCTTGTAGCAAGGGTAATGATCCATTTGAAGAGTATACTGCAACTACTACTACTCTCTTATGGACCCTTCCCAAATATTTGCAACTATGGGACTAAGGGTCTACATCGCCCCACCTCACTTTGGAGGTATAGTTTCATGCATGGTGAAATCTACCTCTATATTGTAGATGTTTTTTACTTGAACACCAATTTGTTTTACTTGTCTAGTAGCAACATGCTTCATATAAGATTTCCCCTTACTAAACTACACATCATATCCATAATATTCAAGTACAACTATAGAGACTAGATTTTTCTTCAAACCATGCATATACATTAAATTCTTTAGCTGAAGATGGGAGCCTGACTCCCTCTTAAAGGTGACAGCGCCAATTCCTTTTGTACTATACCTCCCATCATCTCTAAGTTCTATGTGTAATTGTAAGTCCTTCTCCTCTAAGTTGTTGAATAACTCCTTACTTCTTGTCATATGAAATGAAGAACCAAAATCTCAGTACCACTCACTCCCTGTTACGGTGATTCCATGCAAGCAATGAGGGTCAAATAAACTTGAATTGTGATGTGAGAGAATCTCCTCCTACTGCTACAGTAGGCTCCTTACTGGATTTCTTGTGTGGACACTTGGTTGCATAATGTCCATACTCATGGCAATGAAAGCATTTAATTTTACATAGGTATTTCCTTTTTCCATGGTTCTAGCTAGATTCTACCTCACCTTGGGCCTTCTTGACTTTAGAATTATTTCCTTTTACAACTAGAGCTTATTCTACTCCCTCTTCAAATTTGGATGAGACTTCATATCTAGTGTTTCTTCTAATCTTGTCATGCACCAAATCACACCAAAGTCTCTCCCAATCTGGGAGATGGACTCTTCCATTAACTGAATCTTGATAGTTGTGCCAAAACTTTGAAATACCAAGGAGTTCTAAGATCACTAGCTCATATGGTAGGACATTTTCTCCAACTCCTTCAAGATCATCTCTAACCTGAGTGAATATGTATTGGTGCTAAACAATGATTTCATTTTTTTGCATTTGAATGTTCTTGAGCTTATCTTTCAATGCCACTTTCCTAACATCATTGCTTCTTTTAAATAAATTTATGAAGGTTTCCACATTCCATAAGCATTTTTCTTTTCCATGCAAACTCGAAACCACATGGTCTTGACTCCCTCTAGGATAATCCTCCTGGATTTTGTAGTATTTTTCTTCCATTGTGCTAGTTGTGCATATGATGTTGTTGGTTTTGGAATATCAGTTTGTGTGTGCTCCAATACTCCATTGTCATCTAACACAAATTCCATTTTTTCTTTCCAATCTATGAAATTCGAAATGCCTTCCAATGCATACTCAAGCCTCAATCCATAGAAGGACATTGTTCCTGCATTGAAGAATTTTTTTGGCACCACAAATATGTTATTTGAAATTTCTCTTAGAGAATATCAAGAACATGATTTCTATGTATTTTTCAATAGCTTTGATACCATGCAGGAAATCCATGAAATTTTGATTTTGTAATATGATCAATCTGGAATAAAATTTATTTTCATATAGAGACACAATTTCTCTACTAGATGCAACGGAATAAGAACAAAAATAAAAGCATAATTACACAATTCAAAAACCTAGAATTGTCTAGGGAACCCAACTGGGAAAACCCTCTTCTTGTTTGAGATTTTTATTAATAAATAAACCATGCAATTGATCTCTTACAAAATACAATTGTTTCAATCTAAAAGACACACTTATCTTTCCTACTTGATCTAAGCTTGAAACCTTTGCAAGACTACTGATATCGATTTCCCTCTACTAACTTATGCACAAACTTCTCTTGTACAATATTCTTCTCACAAGGTCCATGCACAAACTTGTGCTTCCTATTGCTTCATCTCACCAAACCATGCTTACCAAAATAATGATTAAACTTGTACCTTCATTCCTCCTTTTAAAGGCAATTTGAATGTTAAAAATTAGTGAGTTTTCTAATTAAGGAATGATTTTTTGAATGATTGAGTTAGCATGAGTTAACTTCTCATGCAACTCATCCTATTTCAATTCAACCACTTGAAACTCAGTCACTTGTGTGTTTCCTCAATCAACTCACACTAGAAAATCAAGAACTCAACTTTCAATTTCAACACAACAATTAACTACATCCTAACTTGACCTAATTTTTTGGGACTGATTCCTAGATTATACAAACTTGAGTCATGCACAAGAAGTAACTTGTTTTGGTTCCTATGATTAAAGCACAAGTCAAGGAACCATTTTCTCGCTAATATTTTAAACACTCCCTCTTAGCGAGGAAGGTGCTCCTAGAAGAACCTCATCCACTTGGATCTATCTCCAACTAAACCAAGATCTCTGTCGTTGCAACTGCTCCCTCTCAACTAGAAGACTTCCCTACTTTCTTATGAGAAACCTTCTTTGAAGACCTATTCTTTCCCACTATGTTCGGCGAGTTCATAATCTGCCACTATCAATGATCATAGGTCATTTTCTATCACTGAACCTTGGCCCAAACAATTTTCCCTCTAGATGATCATTTGTCCATCAGGTATGTAATACATAGGAACTTCTTTTAGTTGTTCTCAATGTCATTTGTGAACAAATCTTTTGTTACCTGCTTTTTCCTTCCTTTTCTATTATGATGAAGACAAGTCAAGGGAACATAGGCTTCCCACTTTCACTGTAGAATGTTCTTCAATAGTAGACACGAGATGAATACTAAGCCCTCTTAGTTGCTTCCTTTTTCCCTTCAAGGATCAACCCTTGGCTTCAACAATTTTGTCGCTCCAACCATATTTGATGTCCTTCTCAAATGTTGGACTTAGGGCACCAAATAAAAATTCTAACTACCCTCCAAATAGTACATAAGATGTCCACCAAAATTGTCCCAATCTTGGACAATAAATCTAGCTAACAACACCAATTTAGAAGGAAATTCGCCATTTTTGAGACATTAACTTCTGTCCCAAATTTTTGGTCCTTTGCATGCATTCAATACTACAAATTTTTACCCCTGGTTAGGGTTGCCTATAGAAGTTTCTAGCACCCTCCTACTCGACCTCAAAATGCTGTAAAAAATTCATTCCTTCCTCTTCTAACAAGTCCCTTCTTACACTGTACTTTTGAGACTACTCGGCCCTCACTACCAACCACCAGTTGGCCTAACATCCCTCCCAATCTAGGCTATAGGAGCTCCAACTCCTTCTCAAACTACACAAAAATATGTGGCCTATTCCTAAGAGAAATAACATTTCAAATTATGCACAAAACTGCCCAGAATTCTTCCTCCAACCATATTCCTCAACAACTCTGATACCATGTAGAAATAGCATGAAATTTTCATATGCTAATGAATCCAGACTTAAAACAATAGACACAAATTTCTTCTACTCAATCTGTGGAAAGGAAAACATACAATAGAAACACATGTAATCATTCAATCACAATGAACACAATATTTTTACTGTGGAACCATATTAGGGAAAACCCCTCCTCTATTGTGTATTACATCAGATGAGACAATGATCAATTACAATGACAACTTCAATCCTTGAAGCTCAACCTACACTACAATATTGATCTCCTCCTCCTGAGTCTGCTCTGCCAAATACTTAGGCAAAATAGACCTCTTGCTTCCTCCTATTTACTTGGACAATTCTCGCTCCTAAAAAATAGGGAAGCTCCTATTTCCTTGCGTAAATCACAAGGGAATTAGCTCACCTTCTCAATGAAAACTATGTACACTCACTAGTATACAACAATAAATACAATTATGCCTTTTCCATCCACTCAACTAGGAAATTCAAATTGCATGCATTGTTAGGGGTATTTTTAGTTAATTGACTAGTTAACTGAGATATTAGTGAGTTAACAACAATTACAAATACTCAATTGAACTCATATTGACTTTATTCATGACTAGAGCTTAAATAACTGAGTTTCACTAACTATAACTCCACTAGATTTCTAGATCTTAGCAATCAACTCATGCACAACTCTACTTCTTTCCCACTAACTTGAATTAATTGACTTAACTCAGTGACTTTTCCATGTCACTCCTATTAACTACAACTCAAGTCATCCTGCTAATGTGGAAATTTGAATTTCTCCATTTGACTAAGGTACAATTCAAATGAATCCTTTTCTTGCTAAAATTTAGCATGCTTCAAAATTGGACATTTATAGAATTCATGTCCACAGACAAAGAAGAATACAAAGAGGAAGAAGAGGGAGCCTTATAAACCAAAAGGATGGCAGTTCCTAGAACATGTCCCTTCCGAGGATGACGTGGAGGATCACATGGAAAATCAACTTAAAAAAGAAAAGGTGAGCACACCAGCCCAACAAGAAGACATTGAATTGGGGTTGTTGACGTTTTTCCAAGTACTTCCTCTCCTTATCAACATGGAATGGATCAAAGGGCCATGCAGCCATTAGATGGGAAATGAGGTAGAAAACAAGCTCATGTATCAAAAATTTCACATTTAGACAAAGATGTCCCTTAATCGGGACAAGGGTTGTATTTGGTTCTTATTGAAACAAATTCTGATAGGTGGCATAAATTCCAAACAAGGAAAGGAAAAAAAGAAAAGATAAATTATAGTGTTCTTTCATAAACTTCTTTCCTTTTTGTAATTATTTCTTAGCATATTCTCTGTGTTTCATAGTTTTTTCCTTAACCTTATCACGTCACTTCTTTGTCTTTTTTCTCAGTCATGTACCTTTATGAGTCGATATGCATATGCACTTTGTGTGTTTACAAATGTAATTTTATATATTTAATAAAAATTATAGTTTTTAGTCTTTGGAAATTTTTTTGTGAAAATTTAAACTTAAATATAAAAAAAGACATTAATTTGTTAAGTCGTAGCCAAATAAGGCCACAATTTCACCTAGATGGAGAATTTCTCGCCGGAATCAAGTGAGAATTTTTTTAAGAAAACTAACTATCAGAGTGTTTAAATGTTTTTTTAGATGTCAAAAATGTATTCAACATCATCAATAACCCTTGGGGCACCCAAAATCCTAAAGCTTGACAGTTGGAACACAAATTTTCAAAAATTTCTACCAAATTTTCTCAAAATCGTGCCGAAAATTGTGGCTTGTTTAGACTATGTATTTTGTTCACACTTTATCAAGATTATATTTTTCACTTCATCTAACCATAATTTAAAAAACAAAAAAAAAATTAAACATTTAATAATAAATAATAATAATTATGTACGTTTATAAATAGTATTAGATATAATAATTTGACCTTACATAATAGTAAATCGAGTCTAAATTATTAAAGTTGACTCTGAAACCATGTCTGGATCAGAAATCATGCTACTTAGGGTTCATGGTTTATGCTCAAATCTCACCTCTTGAATCTCCTAAACTCTCTTACTCACTCTAAGCCATCCTTGGTTGAGTGTTCTTAGTAACATGGCAACCTAGGGAGGAGGGGCCCTTACCCCTCCAACCTTTTGAATAAATCTTCCCCATATGTCAATCTCGACCCCTACCAATTGGAATACCTACACTCTTCTTCCAACTGTAACCTTAATAACATTAAAATTGTTGATGCCATCCAATCATGAATGAAGGAAATCAATGGCCAGGAACGTACCACCTTCCATGCACAAAGTAACACCTATACATGCATAGAGAAATCAACAAATATTTTGCGAGTGCATGTCAGCCCAACAATACTTAATGGAAATATCTAATTCATACAAGATCATTGGAATTTTTCCAACCAAAACTTCCTTCTTCATTGGATTGCACAACACTGGAAACCTAATTCTCACTACGAGGTCAAACTTTGATCTAAGGATTTCTTCATTGTGACCTTCTCTCGTCAAGAAGATCAAAAAGCTATTATGTATGGAGGACCATATTTTTTAAACTCATTAGGTTTGTACATGCACCACTAGATGACACACTTCATTCTAGATAAGGAATATTTCTCATGGGCTCTTGTCTATATACACATGTACTCCCTCCCATGTGAATATTAGGACCTAGAAACTCTACAAGACATAGGTATCAAGTTGGAAAAATTTGTCTGTTTGTTAGAGAAAAAAAAGCATGGATTCTACACATCATATGCTCATATATGTGTCTATATGAACATCTCAGGCTCACTTCTTGAAGCAATGACTCTTTAATCTTAGGACATGGACTTATTCCAGGCTCTTGACTATGAGCATGTTCCTTTTTGCTGCAAGAAATGACATAAGAACAGGTACCTCCATCGGGATTTCCCCCTCAATGAACCTAAGTAAGACCCTAAATATTTTGGATCCATGTTTGGAGGATTCACTAAGATCCCCTCCAAAAAGTTCCACAACAAAAATTCTAGCAACCCAAATCAAGGAATATACCAACCCAAATCAAGAGCCTAATGCAGAAGTCCATCCTACAAGCTCCACCAAATAGTCAATTAAATAATGTAGGAAAGGAAAAGTTGAATCCACCCTAGATGATCATCCAATGCATTTGAATCCTCAACAAGAGGATGACACACCTAAGACAAAGGAGGAGGTTTTTACTCACATTTAAGGGCAAGATTTGATGGCCTTCAAAGATGCATGTCGTAGTATTGAATTGAATACAATTCCCCCCAAGAAGATAAACCTCTTGGATACATTGCTTCAAAAAGCTAAAGCATCACAACAGTTAGGTGTTTAAACCATCACCACCAAAGACATGAAGAAAAAGAAAGAAAGACTTAAAGAAAAAAGGGAGAAAATGTGTGCTTCAATGCATTGATATCCTAGGAAGAAATCTATTAGACTCTGAGAAGTAAAAACATATATATGATATCTACACCTCCTAAATCATTGTTTCATCATGAAGGTAATTTCCTGAAACGTAAGGGATCTAAACAACCTCTCAAAGTAATGCATAATTGATCGGAAGATCCAACAAGATCTCCTAACAATTCTCTTTATTCAAGAAACGGAATTCTCTTGTTTATATTTTGAATCTAAATGTCTAGATCATGGAAAATTTCCAAAACCATAGTCATCGACGTTGAAGGAACATTTGGATGCCTTGGTATTTTCTGGGGTCCCACATAGCTCAACATAGAAATGTTTTTGCAAAATACTTCTATTTTCTCAGTCACCTTCCACCTGTTGAGCATGGACCTACATGGATTCTTTTCCAATGTGTATGGACCTCAAACCCTATCAAGGATACATGAAATGATCAGGCATCTCTACTCCCTAAAGAACATGGTGGATATGCACAAATGGATAATATGGGGTGATTTCAACAAAGGAGGAAGAAGGCGTCTGGAGTCTGAGTCAAAGGATATTTGAAATTTTAGAGGACACAAACATGGTGGACATGAAAACCACCAACAACCTTTTCGCCTAGAATAAAAGGAGAGGAGGTATTGTGCAGATATCCTCTTTCCTAGATCACTTTTTGGTAGTGGAACAAATCCACAGATGTGACCATGAAATCTGAGTAGATATCCTCCCATCAACAGGATCAAACCACTGGCCTATTTGTCTCTCATGGTGAACCTTTGGCAAGCCACTCAAACAAATTTTCAAGTTTGAGAAATTCTAGTTAATGGACGCCAATATCATTAACAAAATAGAAGAATGGTGGAAAATCATGGACAACATAAAGGGATAAAAATGTACATCTTTCAACATATTCTAAAAAATATATATATATATCCTCAAAGAATGGAACAAAATTGAATTCAGTAACATTTTCCATGAGAAACATACTCTAGAAAAGGAGATGTCCATCCTCCAATAGGGGATCATAAAAAATGGTCTCTCAAGGGAACTAGAGGACAAAGAAGCCACTCTCACTAAGTAATTGGAGGATCGCTACGAACAAGAAGAGATCTACTAGAAGAAAAAATACATAATTGGTTGGTTGAAGGAAGGAGAGCGTAACACCTCCTTCTTTAAGTGATCCACCATCCAACATCTCTCCAACAATTGCATCACCTCCCTTTGCAATGAGGTCAGGGAAAACTTTGAGAAATAAGAGGACATTAAAGAAGTGGTAGTAAACTACTTCTTGGATATATTAAATTATCCTCAACCACAACACAAAGAGGCCATCGATCATATCACAAACAACATTCCTAAGCTGGTTTCAAAAAATCACAACACAACTCTTATCAAACCCATCAATGCAGAAAAGATTAATGAATCTCTCCACCAGGTGGTAGAGAGAAAAGCCTCGTGGCCCCATGGATTCACAATAACTTTCTTCAAGAAATGTTGGCATTTTGATACGAAGTAGCTGCGTGACCATCCAAGGTACACGGGAACAATATGCATGCTACATCATCATAACGTACCTCAAGGGTGTTGAGTGATAGGTAGAATTTGTCTAAGTTCTCTTTTGCCTTCACCATGTTGTCGAGGTTGAACTTGATGTTCATTCTCTCTGCTCGCCTCGACTTCTTGTGCAAAACGACCGAGAGAGCCAATGGTCCTTGAGTCATCTATTCAAGATTTGATTCATCCATCTCTTCTTCTTCTTTGTCCTCTTCCTCTTTTCTAGAGTCTAATGGTTCCATCTCAGAGTCTATTGTTTCGTCTGCGCCGCCACCTCCTCCGCTGCCTTCCCCTCGGCCTCTTGTACAGGAGTTCGATCCCAAGATCACAAAAGTGTCTTGTTTGCCTTGCCAGAATATTGAAGGTTCCTTTCTGTCTTCAATAGATTCTTCTAGACCTTTAAGTGTGGCAAGGAATCCTTCTTCCATTGATGATACAATGACTCCTATGGGAGCGGCTCTTGGCTTCCTAGATGTGCGTGAAAGATGTTGTCCATATGAGATCAGTCCAACTACTTTTGTGAACTAGCAAGTGATGGGACAGATGGAGTGAAGGTGTTGATGTGAAGTCTCATGTTCAATGTTGGGAGGTGAGGAGTAACCAACTGCAGAGTCACATGTAGGTGAGAGGGAGTGCGAGTTACTGCCTTGACCAAATGGTTGATGAATGAGTGTGAGCGGAATTTCAGCCATATATAACTGGTTTCCCTCCTTCTAGCACCAAAAATGTTGATGGTGTTGGACCTGCCAACATTCATGGGATCACCTCGGTATGAAGTCCCAATTAGAACTCACACCGTTTACTATGGGAGTCCCATCCGATATGATGGACCATTTCGATTGTCTTAAGGATTTTCCTCAACTCTTACTTGTCAACACAAGAGAGTGGTCTCCCCTAAAGAGGAAAAGCTCTAGTGATGCTTCTCCTTCCACACTGGATCAACAAGTTTATGGTCCCTCTGGATCTGATTGCATGGGTATGGATCCAAAGATTAGTGTGGGCAAGAATCTCCCTGCAGCAGAATCACCAGAGTTGGATCCAAGGGTTAGTTTGTCTTCGGGAAGTAAGGTTCGTGTGCCTGGTGAGTGTAAGTGTCACTTGTGTCAATGGTTGTTTCATTGTGGATGGAGAGGGTGGGAGTGAGTCCCAAGTTGGTTGGGATGAAGTCCCAACTCAGCTAGGAACACACAAAACAACAGGATGTGCACAACTTCCGGAGGAGCAGTCCACATGGATGCAACAGTCACAACACAAGGTAAGATAACACGTACAACACTCAATGGATGAGTTCGAACGAGTGCAACGATTTTACAACAAGTTTCATGTGAAAAGTATGTTTATTGTCTGGGAGATTAGTCTACACAGGTGAGACAGTGTTAACAAGATATACAACACATTTCCATTAATAGATTATGTATTACAAAAAATGAAATAGTTCAGATGTAGAACATAGGTTAAAGAAACATGCCTCACAAGTGTTAAATATTAGTCTTACAACAGTTGCAATATATGTGTGATAACGTGCTGTACTATTGGCACACTTTTGAATTAAGCGAAAGTTCCAAGACACATCATTACACCATACATCACTAACCCTAAGTGTGGGACATTGGAGCCACTACTTACTCCTCAAAGAAAAGATTACATACTCTCTTGGCTATGTGGGAGGAGATGAGGTGAAAAAAGTCCTTTGCATGTACAAATGAGGGGATATTTATAGCCAAGGGTGAAACTGACCCTTGTGGCTGTTCAACTACCCTCATGACCATCTGACTTCCATGACTTTTCAACTTACATGACTCTATTTTCAACAAGTGGGTCTCTTGGATTTCCAAGTTACATCACATTGATTGAAAACATAGCCCATAGTAGAGATGTGGGCAACATGACTCATGACATGAATCAACATGACAATGCTAGTATATTTGTGTTGCTGCTAGAGTGCATGTTAAGATATAGTGCTACTAGGTGATGGATTCCTTCATGGTGTATCACAACTTCACCTCCACCTGGCGAAGTGCACAGAGTCTTCGATAGTCTTTAGTTCGCTTGATGAAGCTTTGGCATGTTGCTCCTTGCTTGCATTTTGGAAGGCTTGACAAGCTCATCTATTCGCAAAGGTGTGCATTTGTTCATTTGTTTGTTGCTAACCACATCTCTTCGCATGCATCGTTTTTTCGTCTATTGGTGAACCTGTCCTTCGGCATGTGCTCCCTTGGTTCATCCCATTCATCACCTTGCCATATTTGTTGGTGTACCTATACTTGTAGTACCTCATGACGAGACGACATCAAATCCAAAACCTCCTAGTCGACCATGACACACGATCATTTCGAATGCAGGTGACCGGGAGAGGCAGTGAGGTTTTGAAGTGGGATGATAGCTCTAGGCACTACTGATGAAAATTGTGCAAGAGTCACTGAGTAATGGAGATGGACAGTCCAAGTCGAAAGTGACTGTCTACAAGGTCTTGCTCGGCTAGAAGGAAAAATTGCACAAATTTTGGGAGGGAAAGTTTGCGTTGTAGGAAGGCAAGATCTACATGGTTTTTAGAATGAGTGGGCAGCAGGGGCTAGAAGGCCAAATTTGAGCAATTTTCTGGAGGAACAAGCTAGGTTGTAAGGAGGTTTAGCAGGCAGGGATTACATAGTTTTTGGGAGGAACTGACCAGGATACTGGCAACCAAAATTGCACAATTCCTCGAGGGAACTGGTAGTTGGCTGTTGGGGTCATTGGTAGCCAAAACTACGTAATTCCCTGAGGGAACTAATAGTTGGTTGCTCAGTGAATGGTAGTATAAACTACGTAATTCTTGGAGGGAAATGGCAGTCTACTGCTAGGAGCTGCTGGAAGGGGAAACTGCACTAAGGCCGAGAGGTCGGCCTACTGATCATCTCTGCGCAATTTGAGTTGAGAGGAATGTTGGGCAGCAGAAGGCCTACTCATGAAAACTACACAAATTTTGAGATGAGTAGTTGGTCAACTGTCGGGATGATTGACTGGGAAAACTACTCAATTTTCTGAGGGAGACAGGGACATGCACTTGGTGTCTGTCTGGCCTATCTGTGTAATTTCCTTAATCAGCTGACGAGTAAGGTCAGTGGCCTCTGCGAAATGTTTTAGGGGAGTCAGCCCTGGGGTGACTTCTGGGTCCAACTGTCCGGGTGACTAGCATGAGAGTTGATTGAATTACATGTGGGCAGTGCAACTTGAAAATACTATCTTGGTTCTTCTATACTTTTTTGGTTGATGATCGATCAAGTTGATGGCGGGGTGATGGTTTGGCTGTCAGAGGAGAGTTTGGTTGTCATAACTTCAGCAAAAAATGACTAAGTGTGTGAATGATTGAAATATGCATAGGTGATCATATAAAACAAACACTGGCATGACTCAACGATGAAACGACTCAAACCATCTAGACACACATGTTCAACATGACTGACTGATGGTGCAAGTGACAAGCATAACACTCGTGATTGACTGTTCATTGATCGAGATGACGCTTGTGCAACAGTGAATGTGACTCCGTGTGTGATTGCAACAGTTTCTTTCATAGCGAACGCAACAAACACATATGAAGTGAATAATTTGAGCATAACCTGAACATGGTCGCAAGAATGACTTAGACACCAGGATGCAGAAACTTGAATGAAATGATCAAGCAAGGTGGATGCAAAGGCTCATGGGAGCTCATGGAGTGAACCCAAGTGTGTGCAGCCATCAAGAGAAACTCTTAAGGGAGACTCCGAAATTGGGTGTAGGCCAAAATTTTGGAGGGTGGTTGTAGCCGCTACAACACATCAAAATTTGACTCTTTCGGGGCCGAATCCTCAACTATTTCCTCATTATGATCTATGATTTTGATGTATCGCATCGCAACATAGCTTGCACTAGGGTCAATTCATTAACTTTTACCACCTCTGATCTACAATTGTGATATCGCAAATTGCAGCTTGATAGTGCTGGGGCCGATTTTCTTAAGCCATGACCTCTTCCTTCTACAATATGTGATATGCGAGACCAATGGAGGCCTGCCACTTAGTGCTTCCCCATTTGCTGAGAGTTTTTCCCGTCATCTTTTCCTGCCACCTTTACAAGTCAAACATGAACTTTGACTTTCTCTAACTTCTTCACGTGAGCTCGGATTCGAGTGTCGTTCACATTGTTGGAATGAGGATGACGATAACTTCGATTTGATGCTAAGTTTATATAGATTTTTTCACTTTGAGTTTTGAGTCGTTTTACCATGCCACTGGTACTTTTTAGAGATCCACCTGGATAAATCCTCCTCGATCTTCCTAGATCAGCACAACTAAAGTTTATCTTCATATTTTGGGAAATTTTCTATTGTACCTCCTGTCCTCTCCATTCCTTTTTGCATATATGCGTGATCTTTTGTAAGGCTTAGTTTGCATGGCATCCTTCTCCCATAGCTTTTCTTATTCCGACCCTTTGTAGTATATGGTCCTTTGTTTCTCCCTTCATTTTATCAGACATCAAAATGGAATAGCTATCCTAAGCCTCCCATCTCCCCTCAAGCTGGTGATCTCTATTTAGTTTGTTGTTTTTGCGAGATTTTTTCCCTCTATACTCTATCCCCTTCCATTCAACCCTCAATCCAATACACATCATGTCATTTCTAGAAAAGTCATGTGGTTACCATAGAAGATGTGATTGAGGAGTCTTATATAAGAAATCCTAGTGCCATCCAGAGTCCTCAACTACTTACCACTGGGAGCACACCTCCAGGGCTGATATAGAGGTATTAATGTAGAAAAAAAATGAAGCAAGAGAAGAAATATGTTTCTTATCAGACATAGAGGTAGAAGAAACTATATGGAAATGGATCTCATATGTAGGAAATACTTGCTCTAGAAAAACACAAAATATGTAGACCATTTACCTCCACTAGAAAATCAAAACTATTATGGGCAATGTCTTGGTAGAGAGAAGTGAAGCATAATAGGAGATTTTCCTTTGCACTTATGCTTTTCAACTATAGTTGATAAAGATGGATCATAAGGTGACTAACCTTGCCAAGAAAGTAGAAGGCCTAGAATTCCTAGGAAACAATGAAGAGGAGGTTGAACCTTCATCTCAACAAGCAGATTTTACACCCAAAAAGATGATCATAATATCTGAATTTTTACTTATGAAAGTATTACATTCAACATCTTTATTAGCTCCGATATTAGGCCTTTTAGTACATTTATTAACATTGTTAGACTCTCTCTCTCTCTCTCTCTCTCTCTCTCTCGAAATTTGGTGGAGAGGTTGGGGCACATAAGATGTCCAATACCCAGAAAGGGTTTGGGCAGATTCTAAATAGATCAGGAGATATTAAAATAATTAGTATTTTTAATGGAGTCTCTAAGTCTAAACTTAGGGAAAATAAAATATTAATGTGTACTAATAGAATCTGTGTTAGAGTGGTCCAAAAGACATGGCTCAAGCTAGATCTAATCTTAGCTGTTGATTAGGGACTTAATGTCAGCCATTGAGATGTCAACGGGAAAAGTATAAGAGGAGGCTTGAGGGTCACTTGGAGAACACACTAGAGTGATCAATCATTCTATTCTCTAGAGTGGGGTTTGCTAAGAGAGATAGAATCAGTGATCAAGAGAGCAGCTGAGGGGCATTAAGTACAGAGAAACAAAGAAGGAGATTGTGCCAGGAGAGCAGCGCAACAACTAAGGAGAGTGACGCAGAGCTAACAAGGGCTCACGCAGGGCCACGCAGAGGCATCCAAGTGTTGCACGAAGCACCAGTAAGGTCAGCGTATTTGACACAGAGGCCCAAAAAGCTGACGCGGGGCCTCCTGGGGTTGACACAGGGTGACATGAGACAAAGAGGGGATGACGTAGTCCAGATTGGGCAGACACTGGGGTTGTAGAGCAGTTTTGTGCTGAGGAGTTGCCGGAAGGATTTTCAGGGGTTTCAGCCAAAATATTTCTCTCAAACTGTGAGGTATATCTGTTAAGGAAATTATCGTTTGGGTAGGCCAGTTTCAATACCTAGATTGTACTCTGATGTTGCTTAATAAGAAAACCCTCAGATAGCTACACCAGTTTTCCCGCATTGTGTTTTTCCGGGGACACTAGTCCAAAAATAATGGTGTCATGTGGTGTGTTTGTTCTTGTTTCTTTTAGTTGTTGATCTGTAATATGTTGAGCATGCACTGGTGTTTATTTTTAGTATTTACTTTGTAAATAACTTGTTAAATTAAAATAACAAGCAGGTAGGAATAAATAAATAAATAAAGTGCTTGAAGGGTTTCTAAACTAAGTAAACTTAGAAACTTCAACATAGTATCAGAGTGTGATTGAAAATCATAGGAGGACTAAAATACATTAACTAAGTGGAGAAATAGCAATAGAAAATAGTTGTCCCGAGGTGACAGAAGTTGTTTCTAGCAGCATAAAAGCCAAGAAGTGTGACGCAGAGCTAGCCAGAGCCACGCAAAAGAAGCTAGGAGTTGTGTAGAGCCTCAGAGAGGCCAACATTGCTGATGCATAGGAACAGAGGGTTGATGCAGGGCATCCCAGGGCTGATGCAGACCCATCTAGGGTGACGCAAAGCCAGTGTGAGGTAGAGAGGGGCTGACGTAGTTCATAACGAGGCAATTGCTGGAGTCTAGAAGGATGCAGAAATATTGCAAAGTGGAGCTGGTGAGGTACTGTAGTTAGAACAATACCTGATAGAGCAGGGCTAGAGGAGTTGCTACCGAGGGTTTCTAGCCAAGGAACCTGGTTTAGTAGTGCAGTTGCATAAGATGATCAAAGTAGGGGGCATCTCAACAAGCATCAGAAGGATTTCTAGGAGGGAAATAATGACTCAGAGGGAGTCCAGAAGAGAAATTCCAGACTGGAAGTAGAGACTCAGAGGAGTCGAATAGAGAACTTCCAGGAGGGAAGTAGAGGAGCGTCATGACACTACACAGGGTAAGAGACTAGGATAGACTGGACAGAGCATCGAACTTCGTAGTTTGGAAGGCCAGAATCTTATCAGTGCTTGACGGGAATCATGTCAAGAACTTAACCTTGAAGGTTATAGTTATCCCAGTCGGCCACAATGTTAACAACAAGTACAAAGAGGTGATGGTGAGGGCCAAATGCATTATCCTTGATGAGGTCAAGGATCATGTGGAACCACATATAGTCAATAAAGAAATGATAGTTGAGATGTAGGAGGCTCCCAAGAACCTATACCAGCATACTTATGTGTAGAGAAGAATGTTAGTCGAGAACCAGATGAGGTTGTATCAGATGAAGAAGGGTCAATCAATTGACACCTTCCTCAGAGGACTGAATGAGATCTGATACCAGTTGACTACTATAGGAGAGACACCGAATTAGGATCTTATGGTGAGGACAACCCTGAATGTTGTCTCAAAAGATTGGGAAGTGTTTGTCTAGAGTATCCTGGGTAGAGGGACTCTCCCACCTTGGGATGAGATGTGGGCAGCTCTTCGCTAGGAAGAGATCAGACGGCAATCGAAGACAGGTAACAACAGCAAAGGGATCAAGGTCAATCAGGAGGAGGAGGATGTGGCCCTAGCATCTGAGGGAAAGCAGGAGAAGCTGAAGAAGAAAGATTTCTCCAAGATAAAGTTCTTCCATTGTGGGGAGATGGGTCATTATGCAACCCAGTGCCCAAGGAAGAAGAGTAAGGGAGAGTCTTCTGAGACTAATGCCAGCATGGGCAGAGAAGGAAGTTTTGACATAGGATGGTTGTGCCATGAGTGCACACACGCCACTTGAGCAGAAGTGGGGAGATATGAGTTGTAGTCAGACGGACTACAGACAATGAGGGGCAGGATCCTTGAGGTACCCAGCCTCTTGGATTAGACCTTGCTACAGGATCCTTAACAAGGAGTGCCAGGACTCGCTGAGTGGGTAGAGATGGATGTAGATGGAGTGATAGAGAGAGCTACAGTGCAGGAGTCTTGAGACAACACAGAGCTAGCAAGCTGCAACAATGCAAGAGGCATAGGAGTGTTGCACTAGTGCAGAAAGGTACAAAGAGGTGTGCAACAATGTGAGATGTAGGGAGCTGCAGTAGCACAAAGGTATCAGAGGGAGCACTTGTTAGCGGCAAAGGGAGCTTCAGAATCAATGGGTGTTTCTAG
This sequence comes from Pinus taeda, assembly GCA_000404065.3. NCBI lineage: Eukaryota > Viridiplantae > Streptophyta > Pinopsida > Pinales > Pinaceae > Pinus > Pinus taeda. Next base: position 26,375 of record APFE030974824.1, on the reverse strand, counting down.
CCCAACAAGGAGATTAGTTACTTACTTCTCAGTAACTGAGTTGTAGTGCAGTAGTGGGCAGCATGATGCAACATTATGAGAGGAGGTGCAATGTGGATGCAGTGCTGAGAGAAAGGACCAACAGCAGCATAGATGTAGAGGGAAATGTCGTACGGATGTAGTACTGGCGGTGGGAGAACCATGAGAAGTAGTACAGGAAGCAAAAGTGCAGAGGATGTTGGGCAGGAAGGCTTAGCATCAGCACAGGTACCGATGCCAGATGATCAAAGTAATACTAAGTGAGGAGTATTGTTAGAGCATAGTCCTCGCTAAGAAGGAGTTTTAATTTGGGGTAGAAACGGATGTGATCTAGCCATGAAATTTGGTGGACAGGTTGGGGCACATGAAATATCCAATACCCAGAAAGGGTTTGGGCAGATTCTAAATAGATCAGGAGATATTAAAATAATTAATATTTTTAATGGAGTCCCTAAGTCTAAACTTAAGGAAAATAAAATATTGATGTGTATTAATATGAATCTGTGTTAGAGCGGTTCGAAAGACATGGATCAATCCAGATCTAATCTTATTCATTCATTAGGTACTTAATCTCAGTCATTGAGATGTCAATAGGAAAAGTATAAGAGGAGGCTTTAGGATCACTTGGAGAACATACCAGAGTGCTCAGTCATTCTATTCTCTAAAGCGAGGTTTGCTAAGAGAGATAGAATCGGTGATTGGGAGAGTAGCTGAGGGGCATTGAGTACAGAGACATAGAGAAGGAAGAGATTGTGCTGGGAGAGCAGTGCAACAACCAAGGAGAGTGATGCAGAGCCAACAAGGGCTCATGCAGGGCCATGCGGAGGCAGTCAAGTGCTGTGCAGAGCACCAGAGAGGCCAGTGTGTCTGACGCAGAGGCCCAAAAATCTGATGCAGGGCCTCTTGGGCATGATGCAGGGCTAGCATGAGACACAAAGGGGCTGATGCAGCCCAGGTTGGGCAGACGTTGGGGTTACAGAGCAGTTTTGTGTTGAGGAGCTCCTGGAAGGATTTTTCGGGGTTTCGGCCATGATATTTTTGTCAAACTATGAGGTATAGTTGCTAAGGAAATTCTTTGTTGGGTAGGCTAGTTTTGGCACCCAGATTGTACTATGATATTTCTTAATAAGAAAACCCTCAAATAGCTGCACCGGTTTTCCCACATTGGGTTCTTCCAGGGAGATTAGTCCAAAAATAATGGTGTCATGTGGTATGTTGGTTATTGTTTCTTTTAGTTGTTGATCTGTAATATGTTGAGCATTCAATGGTGTTTATTTTTAGTATTTACTTTGTAGATAACTTGTTAAAGAATAATAACAAGTAGGTAGGAATAAATCAGAAAAAGTGCAAGAAGGGTTTCTAAACTAAGTAAACTTAGAAACTTCAACATATATATATATATATATATATATATATAATATCTATATATATATATATATATAATATATATATAATATATTATATATATATATAATATATATATTATTTATATAATGTCAATAAATGTAGTCAAAGGCCTAATATTTTTTTTTCTAAATTATACTAATTCTATTAATGAAAAATAGATATCATACACTAAGGCCTTAGCCTGTACTTAACCATGCTAGAGGGATGGAAATAACTAGCAACAACAAAATCTAGATCTAAACTGCCCAGAAGGGAAACAAGTCCATAACAGAAAAGAGTTCAGAGAATTAGCTTGCTGCCCACACAGGGGAAACCAACAATGCATCCAGTTTATTATCATTGTATTTAATGAGACAAAAAAACCAACTAAAGAGCCAAAAACTCATAGTTTTTCACCAAAACCCCATTGAAACAATAAACTAAAAAACAGAGTCCCAAAAAACTTGAGACACGTAGCATGCTGAGTGGTAGACTATGTGGTGGACGCGTGGCATGCTAAGTGGCAGAAAATTGGCAAAAAATGAGGCAGACACGCGACACCAAGGTGGTAGACTAGGAAAGTGGCAGAGACAGAGGGTGTTCCTCCACGATGAAGCACCTATACTCCGCCATGTCCCCACCTACCAGAAGCGAGGTCTCTGTGTTGCCAACCTGCAATGCCGAGTGTTCTTCCTCGACGAGACAACAGTAAGGGTCCATTACCTCATCTGTATGCTAAGCCTCGGTCACCTCCTTCCCTGCTCGTCTCATCTTTTGCTCCTGGTTCTACCCCCCTGCACCTTGTATGCTCGTCTCAACCAGTTCTAGTGTGGCTTTGGTGTGGCTGCACCCTGCTGTGGTGCGCCCACCACCAACAATGTCCAATACCCCAATTTTCCTGGTGCTGCCACCCCCCATTGTTCCTTGCTCTTCAATTACATTGGTGCATCCACCAACCTCTATGTCTTGTTCCTCAGTGATATGCTACGCCTCGTGAAAGAGAATGGTTATGGTGGCCGTGATGAGGGGCTTGTTCAGGGTGGAGCAGAAGGTGAATTGGGAATTCTGGGAATACAGTTGAGGAAGGGGTGGAGTGCCTCTGGGAGACGAGGCATAAATGGAAGGGAAGTTGTTGGGAGGTGAGGCAGAGGCCATCGAATGGAGGTGACCTCTTCCATTGCGTGTATTTGGGTAGCATCCAGGGATTTTCTCATCCAGAGAGGAAGTGGTATCCAAAGCAGGAGAGTGCTGGGGGCGACTCAGGCTCCCTCGACTCCTGCCCCTGCGGCTGCACATATGGTGTCGCACCATATTGTCTGAAGGCGTATGCGAATTTCTTTCAGAATTGGGCACAATGGGGTGCAACGACACAATTGAGCTAATAGATTGCTCAGTAGAGGGATGAGAAGCTAGGGCTGAAAGGAATATAAAATGAGAATCTAGGCTATGGGTGAAGTGAATGCCCAGGTTGAAATCAATGCAGCAAAGGAGGTGGCAGTGTCTCCTGGTGGTTGTGCAGGAGCTGGGTACCATCGCGGCTTGAGGGCAGAGGCATTTCAGTGGCAGAGGTTGATGGGCAGAAGTAGAGGTGAAATTCTCCCGAGAATTCATGTTTGCACTGAGCCGAGGTTGGTGATGGTTAACAGGTTGGAGGCAGCGCTCACATGAGGTGCATTTATGGCTATTGTAAATGCCATTTTTGGACCACTGTGACAACCTGTGGGAGGCCATGTGGTCTCGCCACACGCCAACCTAGTTGGCTGCCACTTTACTGTCCTTGATTATCACCCACATCTGGGAGATGGGCATCCTTATGCACCAAGTCCGTGTAAGCTTGCAATTGAGATTGGTCATTTAGAATGTTGATTGTGCTAGAATGTAGGACTTGATCTTGTTCTACTCCTATATTTTCCAAGAGATCAACTACCTTGTTGTTGTCCCTTTTGACATGAATAAATGTGGTTTCTCTCTTGTTTTCCATCCATTTCTCTATTAGTTCAAGGCTGGCCACTAGTCTCTAGCTTTTAGCAACTCTCGAAGCAGTGCTTCCTAGTTGTATTTGAATGACCATATTTATTAGAATTTGGGAGTCCCCCTCTATTATGATGGGATGAAAATTATGTTGGTGTGCTAAGTTCATACCTTGCCATAGTCCTTCCATTTTTGTGGATCGTGTCCCAACCAATGGAGTCGAAGTATATAGCAAAGGTCGGCCTTCATGATCTATGAATATGCCAACATGTCCTGCTTTACGTGGGTTTCCTTTGGAGGCCCCATCAAAGTTTAGCTTTATCACATTTTTTGGGTGGGGATTCCAGTGTGAGAGTTGCTTGGTAGTAGTGCTTAGTCTATTGGGATCAAGTTGTACCTGCTAGATCTTGAAGTTCCAATTTTCCCATATGATCTGTTCATGTGCCTGGGTGGGAAATTCCTTAGCACTCCACTGTTGGAGAGCTAGAGTTTCTTGAATATTCTGACATAAGTTGGTCCATATGATCTCTAAAGTAGTTCTTTGGTTTTTGAAAATTATTTTGTTTCTTTCCTTCCAAATTGTCTAGAAAATGAAGCCCGGTGAAATTTTCCATAGCTTATTGAGAATTTTTCTATTATATGGCTCTAGAGTCCAGTTGCGAATGGTGCCTTTTATATCCCCTAAGATTTTGCAGGGTCGCTGACAGCGGAAAGTAAGTTTTTCCCATAATTGGTTTGCCATGTGGCAAGAATCCATGAGGTGTTGAATAGTTTCTTCATGATTTTTACAATTAGGATAGTAGGAGGGTCCCTAGAATCCTCTCTTTATTAAGTTGTCCCGAGTGAGAATTATTTGATGATATAGCAGCCATGTGAAAGTAGAGATTTTTGGCCATATCCATGTAGTGCATATGTGTTTCCAAGCAGGATCAACTGGTTCTTATGTTTGGAGCATCAGCTGGTAGGCTTCTTTTGTTGTGTATACTCCTCTCGGTGTATATCCCCATCTTAGAACATCTTTTCCAGTATTACATCTGATTCTTCTATTGGTGAGTTCTTTTTGTAGCTCCAAGTTATAGGCTTCAGTTTCTTGCTGTGTTAGCTGTGCAGTAGGTTTCCATTGCCTAAAGCCCTGATATGTGCTATGAGTCCAGATTTGTGCTACATGGTCAGTCTAGTTGATGTTGTTTCCATTGTGATTTGTGCAGGTTAGAATTTCTGCAATTTTTGGTCTTTGTTGCCAAGAATCCATCCAAAAATGTGCAGTAGGTTTCCATTGCCTAAAGCCTTGATTTGTGCTATGAGTCCAGATTTGTGCTATATGGTCAGTCTGGTTGATGTTGTTTCCATTGTGATTTGTGTAGGTTAGACTTTCTGCAATTTTTGGTCTCTGTTGCCAAGAATCCATCCAAAAATGTGCAGTTCTCCCTTCGCGTATCTCCCAAAAGCTATGCTTTTGGATGATCTCTCTGTGTTTTTTTTCCATATTCCAGACTAGAGATCCTGTAGTCGTGGTAGTGATTCTTATCAGCTCTTGTTGCAGACGATTGTTTGCATATTTTGTAGTCTAGAGTTGTGCCCATGGATTCTGTGGGCTTGAAACCCATTGCCACCATATTCGTGCTCCCATTAATGTGTTGCTATGTTGCGGGTCACGTAATCCTCGACCTCCCTGCTTTTTTGGTGTGCAAATTGTGTCCCATTTTACTAATGCCCATTTTCTATTTTTCCCTGTGGATCCCCATAAGAAGTTGTGTTGCAGAGTTTTGATTTTTTTAGCACCCATTTCAGTGCAGCAAGAACTGAGAAGAGATAGAGGGGCATGGATTGTAAGACTACCTTTATTAGGACAAGCCTGCTTGCCATGTTGAAAGTTCTATAAGTCCATGATGATAGGCAGATTTTAATTTTCTCAATGAGTTGTTGCCAGGATGTATGCTTTAAGGGTGAGTATATCAGTGGAGCGCCCAAATAATGAGATGGGAGTTTGGCTTGAGAGAATCCAATGATTCTAGCTATGATTCTTTGAGTGGCTATAGGAGTGTGGAAAAAGAATATTTGTGATTTGGCAGTATTTATAGTGGTTCCAGAGGGTTTTGAAAAAGTTTCTAGAAGATTTTTGTAGGTTGCAGGCTTCACTGACAGAGGGGCATCCAAAAAGCATATTGTCATCAACAAAATGTTGATGTGTGATTGCAGAGGTTCCATGGATAGAGATGACTCTAAGGTCATGAGATTGAACATCATACTTTATAAGACAACCCAGACCTTCTGCCATAATAATAAAAAGGAATGGGGATAATGGGTCACCTTGACGGATTCCTCTGGAAGGGGAGTAGGGTTTGGAGCGGATTCCATTAACTAGAATGGAGCAGAAGGGGGAGTTATGAGATTCACAAGCCATATAACCCAGGTTGGACTAAATCTGAAGGTAGTCAGCATATGTTTATATAGGACCAGCTATGTTTGTCAAAGGCTTTAGAAAGATCGATTTTCATAAGCATACCTGCCTGTTTGTTTCTCTTTAAGGAATGGATGATTTCATGATTCAGAATAATGCCATCCAAGATTTGACGTCCTTCAACATATCCATATTGTTCCAGTGAAATGAGAAGAGGGAGGAGTGGTTTGAGGCGATTGGAAATGACTTTCGAGATGATTTTGTATATGACGTTGTATAGTGAAATGGGCCTGAACTTCTCTGGAGTGCTTGGCTGAGCTTATTTGGGAATGACAGCAATGAATGTCACATTGAGAGAGGGTAGTAGCCAATGCATAGCTCGAGATTCTTCTACCACATTCCAGACTTCTACTTTGATTAAGTCCCAGAAGTGATGGTAAAAGTTAGAGGTGAAACCATGAGGTCCTGGAGCTTTCCCAACTTTCAATTGATTTGAAGCCTCTTCTACTTCTGCCAGAGTGACCAGTCTTAGCAGAAGCTGATTATGCTCCTCTGTTATAATTCTGGGAATATGTTGAAGTATTTCATTTATTGCAGGCTGTCTATTTGTAGGCGGCTTTTGATGGACTGTTTTGAAGTGATTAGTGAGCTCTTTCTCGATATCTTCCTGTTTCTCCATTCTGTCTCCTTGTGGATTTTGAATATGCGAGATGGTATTGTTCATTCTTCTTTGAATAGTTGTACGATGAAAGAATTTGGTATTTCTTTCACCTTCTTTTAGCCATCTGATTCTTGACTTTTGTTTCTAGAGCAGTTCCTCTTGTTTCCTTCTTTCTTCCAATTGTGTTAGCAGAACTTGTTCTTGACTTGCTAGTTCCTCTGTTCTGCCTCCTGTAATGATCTTTTGTTGTAGCTTGTTCATACTTTGCTCGAGGACTTTTTTCTCTTGAAATATATTTTCGAATGTAGTGTAATTCTAGGTCTTGGTTTTCCTTTTGATATGCTTCATTCCCCCCTGGAATTTGCACATAGTTGAGCCACCATTGTGAATGTAGCTCTCCCACACTGATTTGACCATATTTTTGAACTCAGGGTGAGTGAGCCAAAAAGCTTCAAATTTAAATGGTTTCCTATTTGAATTTCCAGGATTCTTCCATTGCAAGGAAATAGGCCAATGATCCGAGGTGGCAATGGGGAGTATGGAGGCACATATATCACCACCTAAGTGAATAGAGTTGTCTGAGATTAGATATCTATCCAACCTGGAGGATATTTGTTGAGAGCGCGTCTGTTTATTTTCCATGTGTAAGTACCATTAACAAATGGTAAGTCAATTAGCCAATTGTTTTGAATGTATTCTTTGAAGCTATTACTTTCATTGTTCAACTTCCTTCTGCCTCCAAGTTTTTCCTCCAGTCGAGTGATCATGTTGAAGTCACCGCCTGTGATCCAGAGTGGATAAGTTCTTGTAGAATTGAGAATTTCCAACATCTTTAGCAACGTATTCTTTTGCATTCTATCTTGAGGGAAGTATACATTGGTCAAGTGGCCATGTATGTTGGTTCCAACGAGGTGGAAAGTTGCTTCTATAAAATGGTGTGAAGCATGGAACTCTGTCAAGCCCTCCCGAAGAAACTGTTGCGTCTACTATAACAGTCTGACATCCTGCCCAGGCTTTGGATAATATGGAAGCTAAAGTATTAGTATTACATTTTGTTTCCTGCATAAATACAATGTGTGGTTGTTCTTACTGAATCATGTTCTTTATCAGCCTCTATTTCCTAGGACCGTTAAGTCCTCTGACATTCCATTAGATGAGCTTCATGGTTGACTTGTAGGTAAGGAAGGATAGCATTTAGTCAACTTGGAGCATCTTTCGGACTCCACTAGCATTTCCCAAATGAGGATGGTGCATTGTAGATATGTCTTTCTCCCTCTCTTCTTCCCATCTTTGGTGATATGTTTCCCATCCCATTTACCTCCTTGTTGTATGCTCAGTGTGTTGTGTCGATGCACTCTTGATAGTACTACTTCCAGATTTTCAAGTTGCCTATTTGGTATTGTGTCGAACTCTTTCCTCTTGCATGATTTTTGTAGACTGAAAATGTCTATATCACCTAGATCAAAGCTTTCAATTTCTTCTTCCATTAAACTTTGTTGACTGTTGTCCTCCATGTGGGGTATTGATTGAAGAGTGTCTGCCAACAAATTATTAATGTCCATTACTTTAGTGGACCAGAGGGCTTTGTGGTGATCATGGTTGGGGATGGGTTACGTGGTTGTTGTTTGCGGATCAAAGGTGTTAACTATCGATGGTTGACTGGCTTCATTATGGATAGGTGCAGTAAAAAGTTTGGTGGATAGTGCAGAGGTTGTCTTTGCTATCGTGGGTGGATCTGATTCAGACATATCTAGGTTTGATAGAATGTCAAATCTATTGCTTGAGGATGGCACATCAGAGGATGGAGTAACATTATTTAGTGTTGTGGGAGGTTTTTTGATACGCTTCTTTCTACTTGCAACTTTGGTAAACCCTTCCAAATCAGACTTTCCCCCATTGTCTGTGGATTTTGGAGGAGCGTTTAAAGGATAGTCACGGAATAGGTGTCCATGGGCATGGCACCTCCTGCATATGAAAGGTACATGTTCATAGTTTATGGGTTGAATCCATTCAAAGTCATCGTGATGGAGACTTACCGAGTCCGTGAGTGCCTTGCCCAGTTTCATGTAAATGTAGATACAAGCATAGGAGGTGTACCAACGAAGCTTGTTTCCTCTGCTATCTTTATGAACTCTCCTAACCCATTACCAATGGCTTTAAGTGATTCTTCATCCCAGTATTCTAGCTGTAAGGAGTACATGCGGATCCAAATTGGGGCCCAGCTGAAGTCTTCCTTCTCTAGATTGAATCTTTCTACCCAGTCTCGTAGATAGAGACCCGTTGCATTAATGAAATAGGGTCCTCCATCTAGGACGCGATTTATGTCTTCAATGCAGTTAAAGATGGCTATGAAGAAGTCTTTGGGGCTTAGCTGTAGGGTAACATGTCCTTTGGGCTTCCACTTTGAGGTAATCCATCCTTGCAGATCTTTTTTGGTTGGCCAATAGCCTATAAATTTTCCTATTAGTGCATGGTCTTTCATGTATTGCATTTGTGCATTGATTTTGTGAATGGGTAGCTCAATCTTGGGTCATTCTATTGCAATGGGTTTGCAGGTGGACAACAATGCCTTCTTTAGTTGCTCAGATGCTGCAGGGTTATTTCCTATTTATTTTTCCAGATCCACTTGGTCGTCCTTCTCCTTCTTCTGGGCAGGCCGTATCGCTAGCTGCTCTGCATTCTCATTTGAAGTCTTCTCAGTTCCGCCTTCAAGTGGCCAGTCTCCATTGTTGCAGTCTTTGGGGGCAGGCATTGATGCCTCCCCCATCGGAGTGTTCATCGGCTTTGGCTACTAGATGCGCCAAACCTGCACTAGTAGCAGTACTGCTTGGTCTTGAGAGGTTGCTTGCTCTGTCTCTACACTGTGTAAGGGTTTGTCAGAAACCCTAGTCCGCTCATAAGTAAAAAAATCATATATATATATATATATATATATATATATATATATATATATATATATATATATATATATTATATATATTATATATATATATATAAACATAAACTAATAATTTGGTCAAAGGGAATTATATTTGTGTTACTAGTTTGGTTTCCATAACAGCAAAGCAAATAGCTACAAGGCTATTTTTTCTAAGTAATATAATGTAAAAATTAATTAAAAAAAATCATTAATATTTGATCCATTCTCATAAATTTAAATTTCCATCATAGTATTTTATGAATTGTCATTAAATTTGAGATATTCTAATAAAATTAAAAAATGATTTAATGATTCTTTTTAATAGGAAATATAAATTAATATATAAAATGTTTGTATAATTTTTAAAAAATATTATATTATATTTTTCTTTTTTTTTAATGAGTAATAATAAAAAATTCGATTTATATTTTAAATTTGTTAAAAGGGGAGTGAATTTGGAGTTTTGATACAATTGCGTACTTCTAGGAGCACGATGGAAAATAGGGGTTTTGCATCTTCTATTTCATCCTTTCCCGATGCCATGACATGTTGGCACCTACTTGGAAACTCTAGGTTTGAATCGTGGAGCAGGCACATGATTTCTGACTCCCCATTTCCTATGGTTTGCTTCTTCCAATGGGATGCATCTCCAGAAAAATGTTCCCTTACACATGACGTTATCCCTCTCCCCTCAGAAATAGATGGAAGACAGGGGTAGGATGACTACAAAGGGGGATTAGGTCCAGTGAAAGTGTTTGGTGTAATTTTTATGTAATGGACTGTTATAGGCCCTATAGACACCTCCAGAAGCATGGTCGACATCACTGAAGGGGTTTCTTCTCTTATGTGTGGGGTGGGTGATAATTGTAAGTCTAGCTTTGTTTCTTTTATTCACCCATTCGTCATCCTAAATATCTCTCATTGTCTGGACCCAAGGAAAATCTAAGTGGTTTTGGCTCAAGAGGCTTTAAGATTTATGTGGGAGATGAGGTTGTGTATCCCCTATCCCTTATTATCGTTTGTAATTCCTTATTTTCTTATTATTGAATAATTAAAGGAATTTCACCCCTCTCTCCAAGAAGAGAAAGTGAAGGTAAATCCATTGTCACTTGGGAAAAATACACAGATTCAATCTTGTCCTCAAACATATTATCACAGAAAAAATGGGGTATTCCTAAAAAAAATCAGAGCTTGCAATTTGAAGGGAAAGTTCTACATGAATCATCCATGCTCAAAGAAATAATTATAACAAGGAATTATACTATTATACTGAACTCCAGATTGTATGGGGGTGCTTCAGGTCCCAAGTATACAAATTACACAATTGCCTCATTTAAATGTGAATTATGGGGGAGGGTTGTGGGAACTACAACACAAGGGAATAAATTTTGCCTCTGCAGATTACAACCAAAGCACTCCAGGCCCCTACATAGCGGAGCAAATGAAAAACACTCCTTCCATGGAAGAAAATATTCCTGAAGTATCTTCTCTTTTCTCTGTTCTTCAATCTAAAGCAATCATTTGTAGATTTAATGGATTTTGGCCTAAACCTGAAGCTCTATTTCAGTGGATCTTCTCCACATGGACTCCAAATTGTGATATATACTTGTGTTCAAAGGGCTCTTTCATAGTTGAGTTTGAAACACAGAAGGATTTGGATTTTCTTTTAAATGAAGGTCCTTGGTTTTGGGTAAGATCCAAACTCTTCATCATGACATGTTTCCCTGATTTTAATGCCACCACCATGGTGGTCTCAACTATTCTAGTTGGATGCAGCTTCCAAACATCCCTCTCCATTTTTGGCATCATAAAGTCCTTGAAGAAATAGGAAACCGACTAGGAAAATTCAAAAAAATAGACATGGGAAGAAATGATAATGGACTCCTTTCATTTGCTAGGATATGTGTGGAGATTTATCTTAGCAAAGAGCTCCTAGATCATATAAATATGAAACACCACAACTTCCACTAGTCACAATTCTTAGATTATGAGAACACGACATTTCAATGTCATGCTTTCTTTGTAGAAATAGCTCGAAATTTGCTACTACTAATGAATTTATATTGAAAATAATAGACACAAATTTCCTCTCCTCAATCTACATAAATGAAAACATATAATAGAAACGCATGCAATCATTCAATCACAATGAACACATTATTTTTACTGTGGAAACCAACTGGAAAAAACCCCTCCTCGGTTTTGTATTATATCATATGAGACAATGATTAATTACAATGACAACTCCTATCCTTGAAGCTCAACCTGCACTACAATACTTATCTCCTCCTCTTGAATCTTCTCTACCCAATACTTAGGAAAAATAGGCCTTATGCTTCCTCCTATTTCCTTGCAGAATTCCTTCTCCTAAGAAATAGGGAAGCTCCTTTTTCCTTGTGCTGATCCCAAAAGAATTAGCTCACCTGCTCAACACAAACTCTGTACACTCAACAATATACAACAATAAATACAATTATGCCTTATCCCTCCACTCAACTAGACAATTCAAATTGCATGCATGACTAGGGCTGTTTTTAGTAAATTAACTAGTTAACTAAGAGATCAATGAGTTAACAACAATAACCGCTACTCAATTTAACTCATACTGACTCTATTAATCACTAGAGCTCAAATAATTGAGTTTCACTAACTATAACTCCACTAGATTTCTAAATCTTAGCAATCAACTCGTGCACAACTATACTTCTTGCCCACAAACTTGAATTAACTTACTTAACTAAGTGACTTGGCCATGTCACTCCTTCTAACTGCAACTCAAGTCATCCTGATGATGTAGAAATTTGAATTTCTCCATTTGATTAAGGCATAAGTCAAATGAAGCCTTTTCTTGCTATAATTTAACACTCCCTCTAAGCAAGAAAATGGTTCTGCACAACCCTAATCCTTCTCCTCTGTAGGAATGTATTGTAACAAAATGAACACTCCCTCTCATTATTGTTGTTGCTATTGCAACAACTGCAATTGAGAAGCATCCAGAACACTGAATCAACTGTTCTCTGAGTTGCAACTATCTCTTGAATCTCTGACTGCTACTAGCCTTTGCATTATCGCTCAAGATCTGACTACATCAACTGACACTGATCATTATGCTATTGAATATTATGGGCCCTTGTAGCAAGGGTAATGATCCATTTGAAGAGTATACTGCAACTACTACTACTCTCTTATGGACCCTTCCCAAATATTTGCAACTATGGGACTAAGGGTCTACATCGCCCCACCTCACTTTGGAGGTATAGTTTCATGCATGGTGAAATCTACCTCTATATTGTAGATGTTTTTTACTTGAACACCAATTTGTTTTACTTGTCTAGTAGCAACATGCTTCATATAAGATTTCCCCTTACTAAACTACACATCATATCCATAATATTCAAGTACAACTATAGAGACTAGATTTTTCTTCAAACCATGCATATACATTAAATTCTTTAGCTGAAGATGGGAGCCTGACTCCCTCTTAAAGGTGACAGCGCCAATTCCTTTTGTACTATACCTCCCATCATCTCTAAGTTCTATGTGTAATTGTAAGTCCTTCTCCTCTAAGTTGTTGAATAACTCCTTACTTCTTGTCATATGAAATGAAGAACCAAAATCTCAGTACCACTCACTCCCTGTTACGGTGATTCCATGCAAGCAATGAGGGTCAAATAAACTTGAATTGTGATGTGAGAGAATCTCCTCCTACTGCTACAGTAGGCTCCTTACTGGATTTCTTGTGTGGACACTTGGTTGCATAATGTCCATACTCATGGCAATGAAAGCATTTAATTTTACATAGGTATTTCCTTTTTCCATGGTTCTAGCTAGATTCTACCTCACCTTGGGCCTTCTTGACTTTAGAATTATTTCCTTTTACAACTAGAGCTTATTCTACTCCCTCTTCAAATTTGGATGAGACTTCATATCTAGTGTTTCTTCTAATCTTGTCATGCACCAAATCACACCAAAGTCTCTCCCAATCTGGGAGATGGACTCTTCCATTAACTGAATCTTGATAGTTGTGCCAAAACTTTGAAATACCAAGGAGTTCTAAGATCACTAGCTCATATGGTAGGACATTTTCTCCAACTCCTTCAAGATCATCTCTAACCTGAGTGAATATGTATTGGTGCTAAACAATGATTTCATTTTTTTTGCATTTGAATGTTCTTGAGCTTATCTTTCAATGCCACTTTCCTAACATCATTGCTTCTTTTAAATAAATTTATGAAGGTTTCCACATTCCATAAGCATTTTTCTTTTCCATGCAAACTCGAAACCACATGGTCTTGACTCCCTCTAGGATAATCCTCCTGGATTTTATAGTATTTTTCTTCCATTGTGCTAGTTGCGCATATGATGTTGTTGGTTTTGGAATATCAGTTTGTGTGTGCTCCAATACTCCATTGTCATCTAACACAAATTCCATTTTTTCTTTCCAATCTATGAAATTCGAAATGCCTTCCAATGCATACTCAAGCCTCAATCCATAGAAGGACATTGTTCCTGCATTGAAGAATTTTTTTTGCACCACAAATATGTTATTTGAAATTTCTCTTAGAGAATATCAAGAACATGATTTCTATGTATTTTTCAATAGCTTTGATACCATGCAGGAAATCCATGAAATTCTGATTTTGTAATATGATCAATCTGGAATAAAATTTATTTTCATATAGAGACACAATTTCTCTAATAGATGCAACGGAATAAGAACAAAAATAAAAGCATAATTACACAATTCAAAAACCTAGAATTGTCTAGGGAACCCAACTGGGAAAACCCTCTTCTTGTTTGAGATTTTTATTAATAAAGAAACCATGCAATTGATCTCTTACAAAATACAATTGTTTCAATCTAAAAGACACACTTATCTTTCCTACTTGATCTAAGCTTGAAACCTTTGCAAGACTACTGATATCGATTTCCCTCTACTAACTTATGCACAAACTTCTCTTGTACAATATTCTTCTCACAAGGTCCATGCACAAACTTGTGCTTCCTATTGCTTCATCTCACCAAACCATGCTTACCAAAATAATGATTAAACTTGTACCTTCATTCCTCCTTTTAAAGGCAATTTGAATGTTAAAAATTAGTGAGTTTTCTAATTAAGGAATGATTTTTTGAATGATTGATTTAGCATGAGTTAACTTCTCATGCAACTCATCCTATTTCAATTCAACCACTTGAAACTCAGTCACTTGTGTGTTTCCTCAATCAACTCACACTAGAAAATCAAGAACTCAACTTTCAATTTCAACACAACAATTAACTACATCCTAACTTGACCTAATTTTTTGGGACTGATTCCTAGATTATACGAACTTGAGTCATGCACAAGAAGTAACTTGTTTTGGTTCCTATGATTAAAGCACAAGTCAAGGAACCATTTTCTCGCTAATATTTTAAACACTCCCTCTTAGCGAGGAAGGTGCTCCTAGAAGAACCTCATCCACTTGGATCTATCTCCAACTAAACCAAGATCTCTGTCGTTGCAACTGCTCCCTCTCAACTAGAAGACTTCCCTACTTTCTTATGAGAAACCTTCTTTGAAGACCTATTCTTTCCCACTATGTTCGGCGAGTTCATAATCTGCCACTATCAATGATCATAGGTCATTTTCTATCACTGAACCTTGGCCCAAACAATTTTCCATCTAGATGATCATTTGTTCATCAGGTATGTAATACATAGGAACTTCTTTTAGTAGTTCTCAATGTCATTTGTGAACAAATCTTTTGTTACCCGCTTTTTCCTTCCTTTTCTATTATGATGAAGACAAGTTAAGGGAACATAGGCTTCCCACTTTCACTGTAGAATGTCCTTCAATAGTAGACACGGGATGAATACTAAGCCCTCTTAGTTGCTTCCTTTTTCCCTTCAAGGATCAACCCTTGGCTTCAACAATTTTGTCGCTCCAACCATATTTGATGTCCTTCTCAAATGTTGGACTTAGGGCACCAAATAAAAATTCTAACTACCCTCCAAATAGTACATAAGATGTCCACCAAAATTGTCCCAATATTGGACAATAAATCTAGCTAACAACACCAATTTAGAAGGAAATTCGCCATTTTTGAGACATTAACTTCTGTCCCAAATTTTTGGTCCTTTGCATGCATTCAATACTACAAATTTTTACCCCTGGTTAGGGTTGCCTATAGAAGTTTCTAGCACCCTCCTACTCGACCTCAAAATGCTGTAAAAAATTCATTCCTTCCTCTTCTAACAAGTCCCTTCTTACACTATACTTTTGAGACTACTCGGCCCTCACTACCAACCACCAGTTGGCCTAACATCCCTCCCAATCTAGGCTATAGGAGCTCCAACTCCTTCTCAAACTACACAAAAATATGTGGCCTATTCCTAAGAGAAATAACATTTCAAATTATGCACAAAACTGCCCAGAATTCTTCCTCCAACCATATTCCTCAACAACTCTGATACCATGTAGAAATAGCATGAAATTTTCATATGCTAATGAATCCAGACTTAAAACAATAGACACAAATTTCTTCTACTCAATCTGTGGAAAGGAAAACATACAATAGAAACACATGTAATCATTCAATCACAATGAACACAATATTTTTACTGTGGAACCATATTAGGGAAAACCCCTCCTCTATTGTGTATTACATCAGATGAGACAATGATCAATTACAATGACAACTTCAATCCTTGAAGCTCAACCTACACTACAATATTGATCTCCTCCTCCTGAGTCTGCTCTGCCAAATACTTAGGCAAAATAGACCTCTTGCTTCCTCCTATTTACTTGGACAATTCTCGCTCCTAAAAAATAGGGAAGCTCCTATTTCCTTGCGTAAATCACAAGGGAATTAGCTCACCTTCTCAATGAAAACTATGTACACTCACTAGTATACAACAATAAATACAATTATGCCTTTTCCATCCACTCAACTAGGAAATTCAAATTGCATGCATTGTTAGGGGTATTTTTAGTTAATTGACTAGTTAACTGAGATATTAGTGAGTTAACAACAATTACAAATACTCAATTGAACTCATATTGACTTTATTCATGACTAGAGCTTAAATAACTGAGTTTCACTAACTATAACTCCACTAGATTTCTAGATCTTAGCAATCAACTCATGCACAACTCTACTTCTTTCCCACTAACTTGAATTAATTGACTTAACTCAGTGACTTTTCCATGTCACTCCTATTAACTACAACTCAAGTCATCCTGCTAATGTGGAAATTCGAATTTCTCCATTTGACTAAGGTACAATTCAAATGAATCCTTTTCTTCCTAAAATTTAGCATGCTTCAAAATTGGACATTTATAGAATTCATGTCCACAGACAAAGAAGAATACAAAGAGGAAGAAGAGGTAGCCTTATAAACCAAAAGGATGGCAGTTCCTAGAACATGTCCCTTCCGAGGATGACGTGGAGGATCACATGGAAAACCAACTTAAAAAAGAAAAGGTGAGCACACCAGCCCAACAAGAAGACATTGAATTGGGGTTGTTGACGTTTTTCCAAGTACTTCCTCTCCTTATCAACATGGAATGGATCAAAGGGCCATGCAGCCATTAGATGGGAAATGAGGTAGAAAACAAGCTCATGTATCAAAAATTTCACATTTAGACAAAGATGTCCCTTAATCGGGACAAGGGTTGTATTTGGTTCTTGTTGAAACAAATTCTGATAGGTGGCATAAATTCCAAACAAGGAAAGGAAAAAAAGAAAAGATAAATTATAGTGTTCTTTCATAAACTTCTTTCCTTTTTGTAATTATTTCTTAGCATATTCTCTGTGTTTCATAGTTTTTTCCTTAACCTTATCACGTCACTTCTTTGTCTTTTTTCTCAGTCATGTACCTTTATGAGTCGATATGCATATGCACTTTGTGTGTTTACAAATGTAATTTTATATATTTAATAAAAATTATAGTTTTTAGTCTTTGGAAATTTTTTTGTGAAAATTTAAACTTAAATATAAAAAAAGACATTAATTTGTTAAGTCGTAGCCAAATAAGGCCACAATTTCACCTAGATGGAGAATTTCTCGCCGGAATCAAGTGAGAATTTTTTTAAGAAAACTAACTATCAGAGTGTTTAAATGTTTTTTTAGATGTCAAAAATGTATTCAACATCATCAATAACCCTTGGGGCACCCAAAATCCTAAAGCTTGACAGTTGGAACACAAATTTTCAAAAATTTCTACCAAATTTTCTCAAAATCGTGCCGAAAATTGTGGCTTGTTTAGACTATGTATTTTGTTCACACTTTATCAAGATTATATTTTTCACTTCATCTAACCATAATTTAAAAAACAAAAAAAAAATTAAACATTTAATAATAAATAATAATAATTATGTACGTTTATAAATAGTATTAGATATAATAATTTGACCTTACATAATAGTAAATCGAGTCTAAATTATTAAAGTTGACTCTGAAACCATGTCTGGATCAGAAATCATGCTACTTAGGGTTCATGGTTTATGCTCAAATCTCACCTCTTGAATCTCCTAAACTCTCTTACTCACTCTAAGCCATCCTTGGTTGAGTGTTCTTAGTAACATGGCAACCTAGGGAGGAGGGGCCCTTACCCCTCCAACCTTTTGAATAAATCTTCCCCATATGTCAATCTCGACCCCTACCAATTGGAATACCTACACTCTTCTTCCAACCGTAACCTTAATAACATTAAAATTGTTGATGCCATCCAATCATGAATGAAGGAAATCAATGGCCACGAACATACCACCTTCCATGCACAAAGTAACACCTATACATGCATAGAGAAATCAACAAATATTTTGCGAGTGCATGTCAGCCCAACAATACTTAATGGAAATATCTAATTCATACAAGATCATTGGAATTTTTCCAACCAAAACTTCCTTCTTCATTGGATTGCACAACACTGGAAACCTAATTCTCACTACGAGGTCAAACTTTGATCTAAGGATTTCTTCATTGTGACCTTCTCTCGTCAAGAAGATCAAAAAGCTATTATGTATGGAGGACCATATTTTTTAAACTCATTAGGTTTGTACATGCACCACTAGATGACACACTTCATTCTAGATAAGGAATATTTCTCATGGGCTCTTGTCTATATACACATGTACTCCCTCCCATGTGAATATTAGGACCTAGAAACTCTACAAGACATAGGTATCAAGTTGGAAAAATTTGTCTGTTTGTTAGAGAAAAAAAAGCATGGATTCTACACATCATATGCTCATATATGTGTCTATATGAACATCTCAGGCTCACTTCTTGAAGCAATGACTCTTTAATCTTAGGACATGGACTTATTCCAGGCTCTTGACTATGAGCATGTTCCTTTTTGCTGCAAGAAATGACATAAGAACAGGTACCTCCATCGGGATTTCCCCCTCAATGAACCTAAGTAAGACCCTAAATATTTTGGATCCATGTTTGGAGGATTCACTAAGATCCCCTCCAAAAAGTTCCACAACAAAAATTCTAGCAACCCAAATCAAGGAATATACCAACCCAAATCAAGAGCCTAATGCAGAAGTCCATCCTACAAGCTCCACCAAATAGTCAATTAAATAATGTAGGAAAGGAAAAGTTGAATCCACCCTAGATGATCATCCAATGCATTTGAATCCTCAACAAGAGGATGACACACCTAAGACAAAGGAGGAGGTTTTTACTCACATTTAAGGGCAAGATTTGATGGCCTTCAAAGATGCATGTCGTAGTATTGAATTGAATACAATTCCCCCCAAGAAGATAAACCTCTTGGATACATTGCTTCAAAAAGCTAAAGCATCACAACAGTTAGGTGTTTAAACCATCACCACCAAAGACATGAAGAAAAAGAAAGAAAGACTTAAAGAAAAAAGGGAGAAAATGTGTGCTTCAATGCATTGATATCCTAGGAAGAAATCTATTAGACTCTGAGAAGTAAAAACATATATATGATATCTACACCTCCTAAATCATTGTTTCATCATGAAGGTAATTTCCTGAAACGTAAGGGATCTGAACAACCTCTCAAAGTAATGCATAATTGATCGGAAGATCCAACAAGATCTCCTAACAATTCTCTTTATTCAAGAAACAGAATTCTCTTGTTTATATTTTGAATCTAAATGTCTAGATCATGGAAAATTTCCAAAACCATAGTCATCGACGTTGAAGGAACATTTGGATGCCTTGGTATTTTCTGGGGTCCCACATAGCTCAACATAGAAATGTTTTTGCAAAATACTTCTATTTTCTTAGTCACCTTCCACCTGTTGAGCATGGACCTACATGGATTCTTTTCCAATGTGTATGGACCTCAAACCCTATCAAGGATACATGAAATGATCAGGCATCTCTACTCCCTAAAGAACATGGTGGATATGCACAAATGGATAATATGGGGTGATTTCAACAAAGGAGGAAGAAGGCGTCTGGAGTCTGAGTCAAAGGATATTTGAAATTTTAGAGGACACAAACATGGTGGACATGAAAACCACCAACAACCTTTTCGCCTAGAATAAAAGGAGAGGAGGTATTGTGCAGATATCCTCTTTCCTAGATCACTTTTTGGTAGTGGAACAAATCCACAGATGTGACCATGAAATCTGAGTAGATATCCTCCCATCAACAGGATCAAACCACTGGCCTATTTGTCTCTCATGGTGAACCTTTGGCAAGCCACTCAAACAAATTTTCAAGTTTGAGAAATTCTAGTTAATGGACGCCAATATCATTAACAAAATAGAAGAATGGTGGAAAATCATGGACAACATAAAGGGATAAAAATGTACATCTTTCAACATATTCTAAAAAATATATATATATATCCTCAAAGAATGGAACAAAATTGAATTCAGTAACATTTTCCATGAGAAACATACTCTAGAAAAGGAGATGTCCATCCTCCAATAGGGGATCATAAAAAATGGTCTCTCAAGGGAACTAGAGGACAAAGAAGCCACTCTCACTAAGTAATTGGAGGATCGCTACGAACAAGAAGAGATCTACTAGAAGAAAAAATACATAATTGGTTGGTTGAAGGAAGGAGAGCGTAACACCTCCTTCTTTAAGTGATCCACCATCCAACATCTCTCCAACAATTGCATCACCTCCCTTTGCAATGAGGTCAGGGAAAACTTTGAGAAATAAGAGGACATTAAAGAAGTGGTAGTAAACTACTTCTTGGATATATTAAATTATCCTCAACCACAACACAAACAGGCCATCGATCATATCACAAACAACATTCCTAAGCTGGTTTCAAAAAATCACAACACAACTCTTATCAAACCCATCAATGCAGAAAAGATTAATGAATCTCTCCACCAGGTGGTAGAGAGAAAAGCCTCGTGGCCCCATGGATTCACAATAACTTTCTTCAAGAAATGTTGGCATTTTATTCACAAGGATATCCTAGAAATCATAGAGTACTCTAGAACCAATCGATGTATCGTTCCTCCCTTCAACACCACTTTTCTAGATCTAGTTCCTATGGAGGACAGCGAAACTTCTCCAGGTAGATATCATCCCATAGCTCTATGAAATTCCATTTAGAATATCATAACCAAAGTAATTTCCAATTGCCTTAAGCTTGTTCTCCCTATCCTTGTCGCCCCTGAGAAATTTGGATATGTAGAAGGAAGATAGATCCTAGATGGCATAATTCTAGCTCATGAAACCATCCACTCCCTTAAAACACTCATAAATCCAGCATGCCCATCAAAGTCAATATGTCCAAATCCTTTGACAAGCTTAACTAGGACCACATGGAAGGCATCATTATTTCCTTTGGCTTCAACACTCACTGGATTCAATGGGTTATGTCTTTAGTCTCCTCATATTTCTTCTCTATCATTTTCAATGGTTCCCCTTCTGACACCTTTAAACCATCCTGAGGTATTATACAGGGTGATCCTCTTTCTCCCTTTCTCCTTATCCTCATGGTGGAAGGCTTGGGTCGATCCATCAAGGCATATTTACACCAGGGCACTCTGATTGGCCTAGTCCTTCATGATAACATGACCTTATCCCATCAACAATTTGTTAATGACACCCTTCTTATGAATCACTCGTTGGTCAAAGAAGCTAAAAAAGTCAAAGCCATCGTTGATATTTTCTCGAAATCCTCAGGCACTTCCATTAACTTGGAAAATTCCAAAATATTCTTCTTTAACACTTCTCTCATTTCCCAAAGAAACATCAAAATAAATTTGGGTTACTCCTCCGCGTCTCTCCCTACCAAGTACCTTGAATACCCCCTTGCAAACTCTTCCATTAAACACTCTTCATGGTGTGACCTTCTTGATAAACTCAATAATAAGTTAGACTACTGGACCTTGAGATCCTTAAATATTACTGGATTCCTTGTTCTCCATTGAGCCCCAACACTTGCATCTTTCCTACACCTTTTTCTAGCTTCTTTCCATTTACCTGAACCTCCTAAGCTGTCAATATCATTGCATATTAGTTATAAAAGAGCAATTAAAGTGGTTTCTTGACTATGTCTTTATGTTGCTGTTTGAACTAGATTTTTGCTTATGAACTGCGGAATCTTTTCACTTTCCACAGCTGGGTCAACTTTCCGCCATTGCTTTTGTTAAAGTCTACATTGTAGGTATCATCAAGCAGATCGAGCCACATGGGCAAGTTGGAAATGAGGTGGACATGGTTCGTGTCCCATTGGTCTAGCTGGATTCGTCAAAGGAGGTTGTAGTCAACGGGGGTCAAGCGGTGGTCAAACAGGAGAAGTCCTACAACAACATGACTCCATTTCAAGCACGTGAAGACTTCCGTGATCGTTTCTAGACTTCTGGAGGCACGCTGACACCTGTAGGCTACCCACGATGTAAATCAAACAAGCCGCTTTCACTAGATTGCATCATCTCGGCAGCCATGATGCTAGATCCGTGGACGTTGTCGTTCACGTGTCCTTTGTCAGCGTAGTTTTTAGGAAATTAGTTATGTAGCCTTATATTATAAATAATGCATCTCCATATGCATAATAGTTAGTCTTTTTGAATGTATTGTTGATTGTTAACGAACCCATTGTGATGTGACATTGTTTCTTCGTTATGACTGCATTCTGAATATATGAGAAGACTCTGTTTCTGAGCATAATTCGTGGTTGATAGTTGTTGCCCAGGGTTGTGCAGAGGGCCCCTGCACACGCCGAGGTTTTTGTTTATTGCTGTATAGTTTCATGTTGTGTTTTTACGTTCATTATGCCATAGTTATTCGCTTGTATATATTGCATTTCTTATGGTACTAACGTTTTATTTTTGTCCATAATTTTGCATGCTTTCCATTGCTGTTAATGCCGATCAGTGTATTTGTTCCATATTACAGTAGGCAGCCCGGGCATTTGCACATAGTTTTACAATGACTAATGACATGGAATCAGTTTTATCTTTCTGTTGACTTACATTTCTTAGTTTTTAATTCTAGCACTGTTTTGTTTATTGTAGTTCTGTTCATTGGTTTTATTAGTTGACTTAGATATTAAATTACTCATGTCATTATCAGTTACCTCCAAAAGCCATAGCGAGACTAATGGTGAGGGATTGAAGTATGAGTGCGTAATTTGATATTAGTTTATTTTTCTGCAAATTAGATATTGGATTGCTCATGTCATTATCAGTTACCTCCGAAAGCCATAGCGAGACTAATGGTGAGAGATTGAAGTATGAATGTGTAATTTGATATTAGTTTACTTTTCTGCAAATTAGATATCAGATTGCTCAAGTTGTTTATGATTACCTCCGAAAGCCATAGCGAGACTAACTGGCGAGGGGTTAGAATATGAGTTGATGTAATTTGATTTTAGCTTTACTTTACTTGCAATTTTTGGATTTCTTTGAGTACAGTTTCTTTTGTATTTAGACAGCAGCATGGATAATGGTTTCATGATCAATAGTTCACTGTTTGTTTGACTAGTATAGTGGCACATTTTCATCAAGAATTAATTTTATCATTGCATGTTTTAAACCCCTTTTGAAGTTTGAAGTTTTGGAAATCATTATAAAGGACATCATTGCCTTGAACATTTATATCCATACTTGCCTTTTAGAATTTCCATCTCACATTAGGAAATCAACAAAGATAAACCCAAAAACGACAAAAAGTAAGAGATAGGTTATCTTGCACATATAGTGCGCCACACTTCAACTGTTTACGACTCCCGTATTGACAATTAATATAGCAATTTAGGACACTCTAAATTGACCAAACATTTTGGCACCGTTGCCGGGGAAGTGTAACTAGGTAGCCAATTTCTTAAAAAAAAACATTAAAAATAAGGGAAAATTTGATAACTTCTTGAAGTATGCTCTCCTCTTGCACCTAGTGTGATCTGGGGTATCAGAAAAGAGAGTTATTGGTTCAATAATTTCTTAAGTATGCTCTCTTCTTGCACCTAGTGTGACTTGGAAGATCAGAAAGAGAATTATTAGCCCAACTTAAAAATAAAAATAATGACATGCATAGAGCAAGAGATTCTAGGGGAAGGTTTATAGCTAGAGCCAAGAGTTCGATTTTCACAACTCCAGCTTCTTTAAGGTATAGACAAGATTCACCACCATCTACTCCTAGCCTTAAGATTCCTGGAATTTAAGGAGCAACGGCTAAATTATAGGATTCTCCTACACTATCTACCAAACCTCATCTAGAAGAAGACCCTTTCTTTACTTCTACAGGGGAGCATATTGTAATCAAAGAAGTAGAATCACCTGAAGAAGAGGAAGGGGAAATTCCTCCTCGTTCGCCAAGGACTCTGAGGACTATGAAGAAACTATCATGACAGAGGAAGTAGTAGATGGATTCAGAGGTAGAGGTAGAGGTAGAGGAGGAGGAAATAATGGAGGCAACAATGGTGGAGGTGGAGGTAATAACGGAAGAAATAGGGAAGGAGATAACTCGTTTGGATTCCCTATAGTTGATGAGGAAACTCACACAATGATGAAAAACATATCACCATCTATCCTCCCCAACTTTTATGGATTGCGAAGTGAGGATCCTAAAACATTTATTTTTGAGTTTGAAGTAGTTTGTCGAACTTATGACTATATGGAAGACTCTCAAAAACTCAAACTGTTTCCTTCAACATTAAATGGAGCCGCTTTGAAATGGTTCATGGGATTAGTCACCCAATCCATTAGGACTTGGAATGATATGAAACAAACATTTTTGGATGGATACCTGGACTATTGCATGCCCACCAATCACAAGGATGAGGTATTCAAAATGATGCAAAAGGAAGATGAAAACTTGGAGGATTTACTTGAAAGATTTCAATACAACTTAAAAAGAGCAAAGATGAGCAACTTAGATGAGGAAAATTTGAAAGCCCTTTTATTGAAAGCCATTAGAGATGAATGGATAGATATTTTAAACATCATGGGGAAGGGAGAAATTTCTGAACTTCCACTTCGTGACATAGCAGAACTATGTGTCCATCTCTCAAGGGGAAAATCTAAAACGGGAAAAGGGCCTAGAGATCCTTCTCTTATCAGGGCAAACAAATCTGCAACTGGATCAGTAAGTAGGGCAGAGATTGGCAATATGCTTGATGAATTAAAAACTGATATCTTAGGGAGCCTTAGTGAGCAACTAGACACCCTTAAAATTCAAAATAAGCAGAAAGCAGAAACTGATGCTTTAGCCATCTTTTGTCTGAAATGTAGGAAGAAACATGCTCTAAGGGAATGTCCCTTGGATGCAAAATTTGTAGAAACATGTATGATTCGCTCAGAGAATCATGAGACCAAGGATTGTCCTTCAATTCCTGGGCTCAAAGCCATCTTTAAAGAAGTTCCAAATTTATTAGAATCTCTTTGTTTTGTTGCAAGAAGACCTTGGCAGGGGCAACAAAATCAAGGGTTTAACAATCCTATGAATTTTCAACCCCCATCAAATTGGAATCCTTGGCAACAACCTTGGCCCAACCTCAAAATCCATATCAATCATGGGCACAAGGGATGCAAAATCGTTATGGAAGATTTGCTCAATTTTATCAATTTCCTCCATCTTTTCAAAACCAACAAACTCCACAACTTCCAAATCAAAATCCATAACTTTCATTGCCATTTCCTCCACAACAACCTTCTCAATAAAATCCAAATCCTCAACTCATGCTTCCATTTCAACAAAAGACAAATCAACTACCCTCTCAACCATTGCCAAATCCTAACAATAAAAACCCTCAGAATACTTACATGATAGAAGGAAAAAAATTTCCTACCTATATGATTGTTCCTCTCAATGATGTACAACTCAGGTCTGGTAGAGTTTTAGAAAAACCTTCTATAGATGTCCAAGAGCAAGATACCTCTAAGGAGGACTCTCTTAAAGTCAATAAAGTTTTTTAGGAAGCATCTCTTCAAAACTCAAATATTCAAAAAGTGAAAGAAAAGTCAACCCCCACAACTCCTATAGTTGAGCAACCTGTATCTTCATCCACACCTCCTTTCCCTGAAAGATTACAAATTTATAAAGGAGTGGAAAAACAAATATTGTTTCCTAGCTATGATTTTCTAGATGAATTAAAGAATGTTTGTATCAAGATTCCATTGCTACAAGCCAGTAGAGAGATTCCTATTCTAGCAAAAACAATAAAGGAGTTGAGTCTCAAAAGACTAGGAAGGAAACCAAGAGATACAAGAAGAATCCACCTAGTAGGAAAAATTGCAGATATCATGATGGGAAAAATTACCATGCAGAAGTATGTAGATCCAGGTAGTCCAATTGTCAAGACACATATAAATGGGATAGAAATTCCAAACACTTTGATTGACCTAGGGGCTGCTATCAACATTATGAGTAGATAGACTATGGAACAACTAAAACTTCCTAATCTTGTTTTTACACCTACTTTACTGCAACTTGCAGATCGATCAATTATCAAACTAGATGATGTATTAGAAGATATTTCAGTCTCCTTAGATTCTTGGGAATATCCAGTAGATTTTATGATTTTGACTCCCAAGAGTAATCTAGGAGGGCACCCACTTATCTTAGGAAGACCTTGGCTAGCCA
>APFE030974821.1:77786-88622 GCA_000404065.3 Pinus taeda | reverse complement strand
CGAACTACCGGGTTGATAAAATTAAAGAAGGGAGTCCCAGGAGTTGCAACATTATTGGTGCAATACTGGGGCCCACCACCATCCTCATGTTTAATCCCACTAGTATTGATGAGGTATCTGTACAAGCTACTCATCTAGAAGCTAGAGGAAATAATGGAAATCCAAAAGTTGGAAGACCATCCCAACCCACTGCAAGCAAGAGCAAGGAGAAAAGCAAAGCTTCATGCACTCACTATAAAAAGGAGGGGCATGATGATGAGCACTGTTGGATTTTGCATCCAGAACTGAGACCTAAGAAGTCCGAGGGCAAGAAGAAGAAGACTGCTACAGCTATTCAAAAAGACTTGGGGTCAGACTCGGGAGATGAAACAATCATTGCAGCCATAGGTATAAAAGGTAAGAATTCTGAAGCATCTACTAGTAATTTTGCTCAAACTATTATTGATGAAGAACATGAGAGAAAAGAACATGAGCTTTTCCATATTCGAGTTATTTCCAAACATCAAAAGATTGATACTTTGTTTGATAGTGACTCACAAGTAAATTTGATTTCTGAAGCAATTGTAAAGAAATTGGGATTAGCAACTACACCTCACAAGAAACCATACCCATTAGGATGGTTGAATGATAAAGCACAACTACAAATGACTAGACAGTGCAAACTCAAGTTTGCTTTTGGGTCAGCAATTGTAGATGAGGTTGAGTTAGACATAATTCCTTTGGATATATGTGGAATTGTTTTAGGAAGTCCTTACTTGTATGATAGAAAAGCCATTTTCTATAGAGCTGAGAACAAGTATCTACTTGCTAAAGATGGAATCGAATACTTTGTAAGAGCTCACAAGCTCAAGAATAATTACACTCCCATAAATTCCGGGCAGATGAAAAGAATGATAAATTCATGCAAACAATTCTTACTAATGGTTGTAAAGGAAAATAAACCTGATAAAACCAATGTATTTGAGGGTTGTAATGCTAAGCAGCAAGCTGATATAGAAAATATTGTTTCAGAGTACGATGTCTTGTTTCAGGAACCTAAAGGTCTGGCACCCAAAAAGGAAATAGTACATGATATTATTTTGCAGCAAGATGTTCTATTGCCTAACATTGGAATGTATAGGTTGTCTGCTTTTAGAGAATGCTGAAATCAAGAAGCAGGTGCTAGAGTTGCTCGAGAAGGGGTTCATCAGGCCTAGCACATCACCATGTGGGTCACCAATCGCTTTGGTGAGAAAGAAAAATGGCTCGTGGAGAATGTGCATTGACTACCGAGCACTGAATAAGATAACAATCAAAAATCGTTATCCCCTTCCTCGCATAGATGATCTTTTAGATCAATTGAAGGAAGTTGTTTATTTCATCAAGCTAGACTTGCACAGTGTATACCATCAGGTCAGAGTTGCAGAGCAAGATGCATCGAAGACTACTTTCAAAACCAAGCAGGGATTGTATGAGTGGCTGGGTATGCCTTTTGGCTTGACAATGCTCCTCTACTTTCATGAGATTATTGAATGATGGTACTCAGGCCTTTTCTTGATGATTATTTGTTATTGTGTATCTGGATGACATTCTGATTTTTTAGTAAAACGTGGGAAGAAATTTAAATGCATGTTTAAGCAGACATAGATGGTTTGAGAAAGAGAAAAATTTTTTAGTTTAAACCTCAAAATGTGAATTGGCAAACATCCTAAATTATTTGGGTCCAATATAGTAGGGGGTGGTGAATTGAAAATAGATCCTCTAAAGTGGTAGTCCATTGAAATTGGCCTAAACCAAACTTGCTAACAGAAAGGAAGCTTCTTTAGGAGCAGCACAATTATTGGAGAAGTTTCATTTCTAAATTTTTCCTCATTGCAACTCCCTTACATGCTTGACGGATTGAACAAGGTGTTTCAGTGGGGAGGCAAACATCAGAAAGCCTTCGACACCTTGAAAGAAAAGATTAGTATAGCACCTGTACTAGCAAGACAGTTTGAGATCCAAACAGATGCCAGTGACTATGCCATAGGAGCAGTGTTGACACAGCACGGTAAACCCATATGTTATCATTCTGAGACTTTTAATCCTGTAGTAGTTAACTATCCTACATATGATAAAGAATTGTATGCATTAGTTCAGAGTGTGAAAAATGGAAACATTACTTAATGGGCAAAGAGACAGTAATACATATTGATCATCAACCACTTCAATATCTACACTCCCAAATTAAGTTGCAGCAATCAAGACACTATAGATGGATGGGTTTTCTACAACAATTTCATTTAGTCATAAGATATAAAAAAGGCATACACAATAAAGTTGTAGATATGTTATCTAGACCCATTATAAATGCATCTTCTATACTTAAACATAATTCTATGTTACATGAGAGCTACATTGAACAATATGCTCAAGATAGAGACTTTAAAGATGTATATGCAACTTTAAGTCAAGGAAAACGAGTAGAAGAATTGGATTATCATGTAAAGGACTGACTCCTATATCATTGTGGGAAGTTATGCATCCCACGAACTGAAAGAGTAAAGATAATTCAAGAAGCACACACTTCTCTAATATCAGGTCACTTTGGGGTAAGTAAACCAGTTGCATAGCTGCAAAGGTTTTCTATTGGCCAAAAATGAATGAGATAGTTTCTAAATATGTAAGAGGGTGTACTATGTGTTCTAAAAGCAAGCCCAACAATAGAAAACTAGGCTTGTACACTCCATTACCAGTTCCTTCTCATCCTTGGGAAAGTGTTTCCATGGACTTTGTTGGAGGACTGCCTAAATCTAGGAAAGGTCATGACTATCTGTATGTTGTTGTGGATAGGTTCAGCAAAATGTGTATTTTGATACCTTGTAATAAACAAGTTACAGCTAAACAAACTGCAAAACTATTCTTTCAACATGTATGGGTTCATTTTGGATTACCCACTTCCATTGTATCTGATCGAGACGCTCGATTTGTGGGAAATTTTTGGTCAAGTCTGTGGGAACTGATGGACACCAAACTGAAGAAAAGCACTACTTTCCATCCACAAACCAATGGCCAGACTGAAGTAGTCAATAGGACAGTGATCCAGTTGCTCAGGGGATATTGCAACAAGCATCTTAAGCTTTGGGATGAACATTTGTGTTATGTGCATCATGCTTACAACCGAGCCAACCATTCTTCTACATAGAGATCTCCTTTTGAGACCTATTTTGGCTTCACACCAAGGTATCCTTTGGATTTTGTCTTTGGTGAGGACACAACAATTGAGGGACACAGCAATGTGGACAGGACAACTAGGTTCATTGAACAAATCCAAGATATTCACCAGGCAGTACAGGAACAACTAGAAAAGAGCCAAGCCAAATACAAGGCAAGGCATGATAAGCATAAGATGGAGCATAGTTTCCATGTTGGTGATCATGTATGGCTGTATATCAGCAAGGACAGGATGCAAGGTGAAGGTAAAAAGATAAAACCTATCAAGTATGGACCTTTCAAGATACTTGAGAAAATTGGTGAGAATGCTTTTTGCCTTGATCTACCAGCTTATATGCACATCTACTCAGTCGTGAATGCAGATTGCTTGAGATTGTTTGAACCATCACTAATTGAGGATCCCGAAGAGCAGAGTCAATTTCCTTCTATTGATGACCAGTTACCTAAATATCTTAATGAATTGCAGGAAGACACAGTTCTGGACAGGAAGGTGAGGAAGACATGCGGGGGAGATGTTGAGTACCTCAGAATTGGGCTCAAGGGTTCAAAGCCGAGCAATGCAAAATGGATAGAGATTGGACAAGTGAGACAATTGTACCCTCACTTATTCGATGCTTGAAAACCAACTTTTGGTGGTCCAAAAGCTTTTTCAGTGGGAAGGTCGTGATTCGAATTGGATCCTCAAACAACTCCATGACTGTTAAAACTTAAGAATGAATGACAGACTTCAAAAAATCATACAACTATCAGGAATAACCTCTGGATAATGATAATTTGTAGCCAACACAGAGCAACGAGGACCTTCAGTCAAAGCGCGTTGATTGTTGGCCAGTGGGGACTGTGCATGGCGCAAAAATGGCAGTTAGGAAGCTCAGATCAAAAAACGGAGGTTGTTTCTTATGCGCAATTCATTGCTGGGTAAAACCCCTCAAGAAGGAAAAGCCTCGAGCGCTCTATCGCAAGGGAAGCCAAGAAACCGTGGGAAAAGTGCTAAAACTGAAGGCAGGTCCTGCACTCCAAAACTGGTGAAATATTGGAGGCATTTCCAGCGATAAGCTGATTTGGCAGGATAATGAGCAATTCCATACATTGGATGACGCATTTCCGGTGGATGAGAGAGAAAACCGCTCTCATCACGGGCTAACGTTCAAGCAAGTCAACCATGCGATAAGAGCAATAACCGTGGGATCTGGAGGCCCCAGATGTAACAGTGCAGATTGTGCCCGATGGGAAACCATATTTGGAGGGAGAATTAAGCTATGGCATATAAAGGTTTGAAGTCTGATTTGACCACTGAGTTGGTGGATGAATCATTTCACTAAGTAACTGAAATAACGAACCGTTGAGGAAGAGCTGGAACTCAGTTCATGAAGGGACAAGTGGCCACCTCCCTGTGAGATGTTACACAGTGGCGATGACACAGAGGCAGGGAAGTACAAGTGAACAACAGCAGGTGATCTAAAGAGACGGAGGAGGAAGCAAACAGTCATGAGATAGATTGGCTTTAATCCATGAATAGATAGAGAATAGAGACAGTGAGAAAGAGAGAAGAAGGAGACAGTGAGACAGAGAGACAGAACAAAGAGCGAAGCAAGAAGCAAAGAACAAAGAAGCGAACTGACCTATAGAGCTAAGGTAGCATCGAGTAGACAGAACTAGGCTTGAGAGGTTCAACTAGTCCCTGAGAGGATATCTATCGGGAATTGAGTACCAAGCTGGACTCATACCATTAAGACTAGTTGAGGTCGAGACTTAGTAAGGGGGAGTCTGTGCACTCTAGTGGCTTGGGGAATCCAAGTACCACCCTACTAAGCATCATTTGTTTTAGGAGACTCAAATTGAGCTCCTCATTGTAAAAACTCTTCTTAAAGACACAATAAAGAAGGCCACCACTGAAAGCTGGATCGGAGATGTAGCCCTGGAGGATTGGGTGAACTCCTTATTAAATTGTTGTGTTTTTCATTTGCTTGTTGTGTTTCTCTTACTGTTTTCTAGTGTCTGTGTATTTTGCAATCTTATTGATCTGTTGCCTAAGATAACATAGACACACACTAGCACATGAGTCTGTAATACCTTCATTAATTAATTAACTGAGATCACTCACAAGTGATTTTCAGACCAGTGAAGCTGCCATAAAAGCTGATATGGAACAGATAACAATTGCAGTCAAGAATTGTAGTCAACTTTTTGAAGATATAATGGAAGCATGGGCCTCATTCTAGGAGGATCCACATGTGCAAAAGATCGAATTGGAGATCAAAGACAAGAAACTACAGTTTGATGAGCTTAAAGCAATGTCGCGGACCTTAACACCTATGCAATAGTTCACTCATCTTCAGGAAGGAACACTTTTACAGGACAAGTTGATGAGCTACGAAGGAAGGCACAGATCATCTCTGCATGGAAGTAACCTTGGGAAGAAGAGTTCTACCATATCTCATAGGAAGTAGAGGGAAAATTCAAGAGCATGCAACAAACACAAAGGATAATTGGCCTCGCAGCAGAAGGGTCAACAACAGAGAAGCTTGTGGATGAAGTTCGACAAGCTGCAGAGCAATGCACAACAACACTTCATCCATTGAAGTCTGCATACCATGACCAGAAAGAAAATATTGATGGTGTACTAGCTGAGTGACTCAAGGATGAGCCACATCTTTGTGTTGGGGAGCTATTGGGTAGGGGTCCCCGTGGTCTAAGTTTTGTCCAAGTCATGTAAAGTTTTTGCATTTTGAGGAGCGGAACATGATTAACATAGGGTTATAAGAGTCAAAGGGGCTTTAGGGTAGGTCAAAGACCCTTATTTTGTAAAGGGATGGGATTATCTAGAGTATTTTGATCTCTACCCATGGTTTTCAGACCACGGTATTGTAAGGGTAAAATAATATAGAAAGTGATGTCTTAACAAGTCTAAGGAAATCAATTAAGAAGATGATATGTTTATGAGTCTATAATTAGGAGATCTTTCGGTATTCGGGTGAAGGGGGAGGCTCCTTTAGCTCTGTGCAAGGAGACCTTGGTAAGTCTACAGCTGTGTGTGTAGGCCCCTGCAGCTGCGTGCGCAGGGCCAGAAAGATTCTATCTATGAAGATTTGAACTAATAAATAAGAATTTGAGATAGATATGTGTATTTTCTTATGTTCGCATAGTTTCTGCATTTAGCTTGTTTCTGGTTTATTTTTATACATTTCTTCTGCAATTGGATCGCAAAGGTTCAAATATTGTTTTATATGATGAATAATACATGTTAGACTAGTTACAAGTAGCCCACAAGTCTATTAAGTAGGAAAAGACTTTACGACTGTAACAATAAGGTTAATGTTTCGTGAATGTCAGATTAAGCCCTAAACTGATAAAAACTTTATAGCAACACTGCATAGTCCATCTGGATGCATAAACCTGGTTCTACCATCCCCCAATATTGCCTCGAGTGAGACTATAGTCTACGCAAGTAGGTCATTTCCCAAAGGGCCAATGGTATAGGGTTTTGTTGGTTAGCGGAGCTAACTATGAACCTGGGTCTAAATCTCTGAAGCCAACAATGATTGCTAAGGCTTTGGAAAGGCAAAGTGGCATTAACTGGCATTTTATTTTTCAAAATAATGGAAATTAGGAGAAAAGGAAGGTGAAAGGTCACAGGTTGTATGTGAGGAGGAAATTGAAGGAGAATAATGTAAATTGAAGAAAATAGAGGACTAAGTAATAAAAAAGCTTATGAGGATTAGTTGGCAAGATTGTTTCTCAGCTTTGGAACAAGGAAGGGAAAAGCAAGAAAAGGGAGGACAAGGAAAAGGAAGGAAAGCAAGAATCATGCAAGGAAGAGTGGGATCAAGCAACTTCAGTAGGGAGACTTGCAGGTAACATATTGCATGAGTGATTTCCGAGTTGGTTTTGACATTCATCTATTTTCATGTTGGTATGGTTCTCTTGCTATTAGTGGCATGGTTTTTAAGGTTTATGACAATGGTTTTCAACCCAAACTTGCCTTTTTCTGAATAGCCATGGTGTGATGGGATTTTTTTCTTAGTTTTGAGCTTTGGAGTTGTCAGAGGTTTCGAAATCCAGGATGGAGGTGGTCTCAGGAAAATCCCAAACACCTAGGAATCCCTTGATCAATTTTGGTGGGATACACAGTAAAGCCTGAGGGAGGAGTCTCAATTTAAGGCCTCGTGATCCAGTGTGGATTGTGGTAAATCCTGAGAGACTGGTGTCTTGGTTTAGGGCCTAATGATCCAGTGTGGATTGCAGTAAATCCTGAGAGATAAGGAGATGGAAAATTCCTTAAGAATAATGATGGGTTCCATAGGCATTCCTAGTTCGGTTTTGTTTTGTGATCTTGGTGCCAGTTTGTTGAAGGAAATGTAACTATGTTCAATCTTCATCAATATACTTTTTATATTTGTATTTATTCAAGAAAAGAAATATTATTTTTGTTATACTTATCAATGAGTTTCTTGCTCATTGATGTAGGTCTAGCACATATTAAAGTGTTATAGGAGAGTCAAAGAGTCAAAAGAAAATGTTGAAGACCCTTAAGGGCATGTTACATCATGTATATACTTGTATAAAGAGTTAAAGGAAAACCCTCCAAGCAAAGTCAAGTCCTCTCCATGCAATGACATCCTTCAAGGAGAAACAACAATGAAGAATCTTCATGTTAGCCTACAGTCAAGAAGTCGGCCTAAAGGAGGGACAAACATCTATATATAGAGGTTGTCCACTCCATCAAACAATGAGCACTTACCTCTGGAATCAACTAAGAAGGATAGCCAATAAAAGGTGAAGAGAAGATGAGTTTGAGGAGCCTCTAGTGCAGCGAAGAAGGAGAAGTCAAGACCAAAGTCAAAAGGACTATTTTTAGAGTGAAAAATAGTCACATGTGCGAGAAACAGAGTCATCTTTGTGGTCATAACAACAAGAATATAACAATCCCATATCTATCATTGTTTGGGCTAGTAAGTTAGACCTATAAGGCCTTCTACTCAAGCGAAGGAAATATTCTCCTAAGCGAATATCAAAGGAGCATAATATTCAAGTAAACCATCCACACATGCGAAGAACTAGGGTTGATGTATAGTTACACCAAGTCTACATCTACATCTCAAGAAGTATCTCATTTGGTAGAAAGAAGGAAGGTGTATACATGAGTAAAGGATATCACTAAGTATAGATGAGAAGCATATCATCTAGAGATCACATATGCTAGGTCTATCTCCAGTCAAAGAATGAAGGAGGAAGAAGTGTCGGGGAGCAAATTATCAGGGAGAAAAGTGTCGGAAGAAGGAAGACTAAGTGCCAAGGAACAAAGTATAGAAAGGAGGAAGGACTTGACGTGTGCTTGGAGGACATTATAGTCAAGGGTCTATGGTTTTGCATTAATCAATAAGAAGCTTCAATAAGAGAAACTTACCAAAGGGTTTTCCTCTCTAAGAGATAGAGGTTTTGGCACTGGCAGAGAGCCAACATCTTGTATTCTTGTATTTTGTATTTTGATAGTAGTTTGATGAAGTAAAATAACATACACTAATAATAAGAAGAAGATAAAGATAACAAGAAAAAGTAAAATTTCTTGACAAATTGTTATCATAGCTAGAATAATCCTATCTTAACTATGATGCCCTAGATTCTTCAACACGGTTTTGGTGAGATCGTGGTTTGGTGAGGGTGGAGGTGGTTTAACCTTTGGATTCCCATGGTTATTTTTGGATTGGTTTATCCATGACATCCCACATTCATGCTTGGAATATGGCATGGGGGTGATTGGCTGAAAGAAATATTTGGTTCAGCCATGTCTATGTTCAGGTGGTAAGTGGAAGTCCCAAACCTAGTCGGTTTTTCCTGTGTTTAATAAAAGCTAAGTTCTATTGCTTTTGAACTTGTTAATATGTTACTTTAATGGTTGTTATCTCATTGTTATTTTCATGGTTTAATGTTGGTTACAAACATGGTTATATGACTAATTATTTTCATGGTTTTTTCATGTATTTACTTGTAATTCAAAGGATAATGGATGCAGGACCTAATTGATGTCAAAACAATTAAGGGAAGAGGTTGGTGATCCTTCTTGTCAAGTCTCATATGAGTTATCATTCATTTATGCTCTGCCTTGTATTCATTTCATGTAGGTTGCATTAATTCCAAGTGTTTGAAAAAATGTCAGTCCCGGTTGGGGATGGTTAGGCCTAGTCTTGAAATTATTTTTTGATTTGTAAGACTTGTTATTTTGTAAATCGTGGATCTTGAAAGTGAAATGAATTCTAGGTAGTAACCTAGGCTCTGGGCCTAAAAAAGTGGCTCAAATCCCAGGGACTCTGGCACATCACTGAGAAAAATAGTCCCTAGACGCTGGCATACCATGTTGTGGGAGTGTCTAG
The DNA here is from genome assembly GCA_000404065.3 of Pinus taeda. Taxonomy (NCBI): domain Eukaryota; kingdom Viridiplantae; phylum Streptophyta; class Pinopsida; order Pinales; family Pinaceae; genus Pinus; species Pinus taeda. The sequence continues at coordinate 79,059 of APFE030974821.1, read as the reverse complement.
AGCCTTTTGGATTCAGGCATTCCCATGTCATGGGAGAGTCCAGGGGTTAATTGGTCTAAAAACTCAATGGGACCCAGGGGTTGGTTACCTAAAAGGTTGGGATGGTTCCATGGAGTCATGTTGTTGATGTGGAAGGTTTGTATGGTGTGTTTTCATTGGTTCCACTTCCTTAAGGTAACTTAGGAGCTCGAATCATATCATAGTAACTTCTCATCACATGTTTTTCCTAATTCACTGGTTCCTTGGGTAGATGTGGAAGGAGGGAATTACAAAGTGGTATCATAGCATGGTTCACTCCTCAGACTAGATGGGAAGAATATGTTTGTCATGCATGCATGTAGGTTGTATATGGGCTTGTTATGTATGCATGACGATGGTCATTTTTGTCGTTGCGTCTCGATGTGGAAGTTGTTGATGTTGTTATTGGGATGCATTTTTCATGAATGTATATCGGTTGTACATGAATTTGTTGTGCACGTCAATATCCATATGTTATTATGAATGCATTGTAATGGTTATAGTTATGCATGTATAGTAGGTCAAACATGAATTGTGAGGTCATTGTATGCATATTAGGTCATCATGATGATATTGGTATGTTATGATGCTAAGGTGTTGGTTGAGATAGAGTGGGAGATGTAGATCATTAAAGTGAAATTGGAACAATGGACTTCGAGGTAAGAGCATATCATCATACATGTATTGTATGTTTGGAATGCATAAATGTTAGTTAATGGGTTTTTATATGAATTAGGGTTATATACATTAGGGTTATGTACATGTCTATTGATGTTATGGTTACATACATGATAGATGCTAGTTGATTACTGTAGTCATATGCACATGTGTCAGATAGTCATGAATGATAGTATCATGTGGTTGTATGAATTGCTATTGTTGTTTTATGTTAGATAACTTGATTATTATGTTATATTTTTTGATGAGTATGTTATAGGTTAACTTCTTTTTGTTATATAATAGTTAGTTTGATGATTATGTTATATGTTGTTGACGAGTATGTTATAGTTTAACTTGTTCTTTGTATATGCTAGTAACTTGATGATTAGGGTTATTACATTAAGATATTGATGTTATATGTATCATACTAATTTGGATTGGTATATGCAAATGGTTAGGGTTATGACATTCATGTATGAATTAATATGATGTGATATTATGTCGTACTAATCTAGAATGACTGTGCAGATGTGATTATTATGTATGAATGATAATTGTTTATGAGTTTATGATGTGAACATGTTAGCTAGTGACT
>APFE030974821.1:51862-62971 GCA_000404065.3 Pinus taeda | reverse complement strand
TTTTCTTTTTTTTTTGTAGGCAAAGGTGGTGCTTCTCTATTTTCTATTAATATATCAGAAAAGTTACATCAAAATTAGTGGACCTGCTACCCGCCCACCAAGGGGAAACCAGGCATAGGAGCCACCTAAAGTTTTTAACCCCATACCAGTAAAAAAAGTCCTGGAGTCTCTTTTTCCTAGCTAAATAAACATTGCAGTCTTTTCCAGATCTACTGCTAGAGATATACATAAAGAAACTATCCATTGCCAAAAGAGACAAGCTGGCTAAAGTATCTAAAAATCGCAAAATCGACATCAAGATAGCAAGGACCATAGTTACTCAACAGCATTTGCCAAGATTGGGGAGTCCTCCCTGGATCTCCTCTGGTGGCTGGCCTTAAGCATCTGTTGAATCTCTTCCAGCTACTTCCCTTGCATGTCCATAGAGATTTGCAGGACCCGAAGTTCGCGACGTAAATTCGGTATACCTTGAGTCCTTTCCTCCATTTCAGATGCCACCTGCTCTAAGGCTTTGGCCAGCAACCTTTTCATCACCCAGTACATATGAAGGGACTGTTTGAACAAAGACATCCTCCCTCTAGTGTTGCCAGGATCATGAACCAGTAGTTCCCAATCTTCCATTTCCGACTCCGATTGGGCCTGTATCGCCTCGTCCTCCATATTCTAAATAAAGCGTCTGATCTTCGGGTTAGTATTCTGCATATAGGCATGTTCTGCACACTGAATTTTGTGTTCCACAGTTCGTCTGGCCTTTCTGCCCGGACGACTGCTAGGTTCAGGGGTGTCCTTCTTACTGCCCTGAGCATTGCCAGCACCGATGTCCAAACCACAGCTGGGAGCAGGCTCGCAGTTATCAAGGTTAAACCACCTGCGTTGACCTCGCGCTGGAACTCTGCGACCACGCCGGCTCCTGTGACTGACCCCCATGGCGTACCGTTCCCACTCATCGGCGTTCATACTCGGGCTGCTGCTATCTTTTTCGGCAGAGGTGTCCGGGACCTCCAAGGCAGCGTCCGGGACCTCCTCTTTCGCAATTCCTTTATCTTTCTGAGCGACCACTCTGGACCGCGCCGCTTCCTCCTCCTCAGCAAATCTAGCTCTCTTTCTCGTTTCCTTCATGTCTCTCACCCAATGCTGCACAGGATACTTGCAGGGGACCTTCAAAGAACCAGGGGCGCCTTCCACACTATTGCTGCTAATTGAAAGGCTCTGAGGGTGTGGGCAGGGCAAACTGGTTTTTAAAGAAACCCATCTTCGGTACTAGCGCTCCAGCCCTCTGTCCAAATCTTGCCAGTTGTTCCCTAAAGCATGGCAGTTCCCATCCACCGTCTTTTTAGTCTTATTGCTAATTACATTCCCTGACATGTACTCTCCATTGCCTTGCCAGATCAGTTCCGCCATTGGGTTGAGGTAAGGCAGGGAATTCTCCTCAGATCTCGAGTCGGCTTGATGAGATCGCCCACGTCTTTTTCCTATCGTATCACCCTGATCTTTCTGACAATCCTTAATCATCTGTCCTAGCTTCTGTCCTTCCCCAGGGCTCCGCACGAGCGGTATCATTCTCCTGGTATTCTTGATCATTATAAACCTTCCTGAAAAGGACTCGCCCTGTCCCTACGACACTCCAACTCATCACTCTCCACTCCTCTATCAAAAGCGTGGTCATGATCCGCTTTGATGATGGAAGCCAGGTCAGACCACTCCTGATGCTCGCTGACTGCCCTCCATTGGGTATCCACCGAGCTGCCGTGGCCTCTGCATCCCCAATTCACCAGATAGTCTGCGGCCTGGTTCCCTTTCCGCCTCACATGGCTGATCACTGAATACTCTATGCGAGGTGAGAGATCAACTATTTCCTGGACAATCCCTGCTGAACGCCAACTGCTCGAAACTTTTTCCCAGTTCCTGCCATTACAGAGTTTTTTCAACATTTCTACCGCTATTTGTGAGTCTCCCGTGATTTCCAGGTTGGAATAACCGTTTCTGACCGCAATTTGTAATCCTTGGTGCAGAGCCCAAAATTCTGCTTCATTATTAGTCATTTCCCCCCCCCCCATTCAGCAAAAATCCATCGGACCTGGTTGTTACTGTCTCTGAAGATACCTCCGAAGCCAACGTCGCCCGGGTTCCCCTTTGAGGTGCCGTCAAAATTCAATTTAATGAAATTTTCTTTAGGATAGTAGAATTTGTCCGGGCTGTTAGCACGCATCGAATGAGGAGAATTTTGCTTATGAAAAACCATTTCATATTTTAAATTAAGTCTGTTCAGGATTTCTTCCTCCATCGGGTTGGCTTTCCAATCTTCTACAACCCACTTGTCTACAAGGATTGTTTCGCGAAGGATCTTAATAGTTTTACTCCAAATGACTTCCAGCTCCATGATAGAGCTCTGGAATATCCTGCGATTCCTCTCCTTCCAAATCATCCAGAGGGAGAATCCAGAGATGAGTTCCCAGGCGCGCCGAACGACTGGACATTGAAAGGCTTCTGTATTCCAATGAAAGACAACATCCTTGAATTTGCAGGGGGCGTTTTCAGGCTTACCAAAGGATCTTTTGGCGTTTATCCACAAGGTCTTAGCAAAGGGGCAGTGAAGAAGCAGATGGTCTCTGGTTTCCTCCTCCAGTTTACACAGGCAGCATCTCGAAGGGCCAATAAAACCTTTCTTTTGAATTCGGTCCCAAGCGAGGATTTTGTTTTTTGACGCCAACCAGATAAATATAGAAACTTTAGGCCACCGATTCCTTTCCCAGACTATTCGCCAGTCTGGGGTTGAGTCGTTGCCAGGTTGATCCGAGGTGAGGAAGTATGCTTCCTTTGTAGTGAATGATCCCTTCATGGAGTTTCCCCATCGGAGAATATCACTACCAGTGCGAGCTCTAATCTTGCGAGACACCACCTCCTTTCTGAAGGTAATTTTCTTTTCCAGACTAAACTCCCCTTCCCATTCCTCCAGATCCACCCAAGTCCTCCACTTTTCATCTGGGTTATTTGCTTTCCAGTAATCTCTGACTAAGGGTCTATTTCTTCCAATACGGTCACGAACCTGCTGAAGGACTTGAATGGTGCTTAAACGAGCTTTCTGATGCCATTTATCCTCCCAGAAGTGAGCTTCCTCTCCGCCTCTAATTTCCCAGAAGGCATGCTGTTCTACCAAATCCCTGTTCAACCAAGCCAAGTCCCAGACCGAAGATCCTCTAGGAGTATCCTTTTGCTTAAGGATTTCTACTGTTGACTCAGGCATACTGTATTTAGCTTTCCATATAATTTTCCACAGGTCACTGCCACCCCTAAGCCATCTCCACCAGAGCTTAGCTCCCAGCACCTTATTGAGAGTCTCAGGATCGCGCAGCCCTAGACCCCCTTTCTCTTTTCTTTCCGTTAATTGACCCCAGGAGACTAGGGCCCATTTTTTCTTCTGATCCACTCCTCTCCATATAAAATTCCTAATAATCTCCCTAATCTTTGCACAAATTCCTATAGGAGCTGCCATTATTGAAAGAGGGTAAACAGGTATAGCTTGGAGGACAGATTTGGCTAAAACTATGTGACCAGCTATATTTAATGATCTGAATGCCCAATTTGCCACCTTAGTGCTCAACTTATCCAGAATTCCTTGCCAATTCTTCATCTTTTTGGATGAAAAGTCCAAAATGTTGCCCAGGTATTTGGTAGGGAGCTCCCCCCTCCGAAAACCCAAGAGTCTTGTGAGGTGCGCTTTGATCTGTTCCACAGAGTTAAATATGAATACCCGAGACTTGTCTTTATTAATTTCCAAACCAGAGGCCTCCGCAAAAATATCCAGGATTTTTCGGAGTTGTTTTACCTCTTTAACCGTTGGTTCGCCAAACAACATGATATCATCAACAAATTGCTGATGAGTAAGACATAGATTATGGCCCCAAAGCTTAAGACCTTTGATTTTACCTGATTCTCTTTCTTTCTTAATAAATCTCCCCAGACCTTCAGCAGCTAGAATGAACAGGAAGGGGGAAAGAGGGTCCCCTTGGCGGAGACCTCTAGAGGCGGAGAAGGTTTTCGAGGGAATCCCGTTCACCAGAATGGAAAAATTTGGGGATGAAATTAGATTGTGAATCCAATTAGTCCACCTCCTACAAAAACCAAAGCTTTCCAGGACTTTACTCAAATAATTCCAGTTTAAGCAATCATAAGCTTTTGACAGATCTAATTTAATCATCATCCCCTTTTGATGCTTGATTTTTAAGGAATGAATGACTTCTTGCGTTACCACCAGACCATCCAGGATCTGCCTTCCCTCAACAAAACCAGTTTGTTCAGCAGAAATTAACTTATCCAGCAGAGGTTTTAAACTTTTAGCCATCATAGCAGTTATAATCTTGTAAATAACATTGCACAATGCTATGGGCCTAAAGCCATTAGGATCTTCCCGGTTATCACTTTTAGGGATTAAAGCATAGAAAGTGGAATTAAGTGCAGGCCATACCTTTTGATTCATCCTGGATTCTTCAACCACCTCTAGAATCTCTTTTCCCAGGAAGTGCCAACCAGCCTGAAAGAAGTCTACAGTAAACCCATCAGGGCCAGGAGCAGTACCTTTTTTCATTGCTTTTATCGTTTCCTCAATCTCTTCTAGGGTGGCAGCTCTCATAAGCGCTTTATTTTGGTCTTCAGAGACTAAACAAGGGATGGCAGAGCAAATCTCCTGGATTGCCTGCCTTCTATCAGCTTGAGGTTCCTTCAAGATTTCCTTGTGGTGATCAATCAGGACCTGTTCAATTTCAGCTTGCTCAAGCACTCTGTTTCCATTCTTATCTTTGATAGATAAAATCCTATTTCTCTGTCTGTGCTTAATCATAGCTTGATGAAAGAACTTAGTGTTTCTTTCTCCCTCCCTTAACCATTTTATTCTTGATTTCTGGCGCCACAGGATTTCCTCTTGCTTCCTTCTTTCTTCAAGTTGGCCAAGAATTGATCCTTCCTTGCTGATGCTTTCCTCTGTTCTGCCTTCCAAAATCATTTTCTGTTGTATAGATTCCATTTCTTTTTCCAGGTTTTGTTTGTCTTCCATAATATTACCAAATTCCTGTTTGTTCCAGCTTTTAATTTTCTCTTTCAGTTCTTTGAGTTTGATTTGGAACAAACGCATTTTCCCTTTGCTCTGAATCGTGCTTTGACACCACCATTCTTCCAACTTTTTGATAAATGATGGGTCTCTTAGCCAGAAGGACTCAAAAAGAAAGGGTCGTTTTCCATGGTGCACTTTGATATCCACTTCAATTTTGATTGGCCAGTGATCAGACCCCAGAGAAGGCAAAATCTGGGCTTCGACAAAAATATCTTTGTTCATGATGCTTTCAGAAACAAGGAAACGGTCAAGCCTGGAGACAATTTGATTCTTTCCCCCCCTCCTGTTATTCCAGGTACAAATCCCATTTATAGTCTGAATGTCTACAAGCCTGAGATCATCAATCAGGGCATTAAATCTCTCCATAAGGTGATCCGTCCTCCTGATTCCACCTTTCTTCTCCTCCAGAGATCTAATTAGATTGAAGTCGCCTCCAATAATCCAGTCAACATTTGGATATAACCTACGAATGCTCTGAATATTATTTAGGAAGTTTTCTTTTTCTCCAGGAGAGGAGGGCCCATACACTCCTGAGATAACCACCTGCTCTCTCGTTCCAACTATTCTACCAAGGCCAGTAAGGATTCTACTCATATTGGTCCAGCTACCTAAGATAATATCATCCGGGTTCCACAAAATTGCAATACCCCCTGCAGATCCAATGGCATCTTGTCCCATAACTTCATAGTGCATTTTATTCCTGACTATGAGTTCTTCAATCTGCTGTACTGAGATTTTTGTCTCCTGCAGGATCATAACACTCGGCTTTTCTTTTTTCAGCTTTTCTCTTAAGTACCTTTGTTTACCCTTGCTATTCAGACCCCTAATATTCCAACTGAGCACAATCATTTAAAACTTTTGGAGAGAGGGGAAGAATACCTCCGACAGAGGTATCACTTTGCCTGAGTTAATCAAGGTTTCTCCTACCGTCTGAATAGTTTCAATCAGTGGTTTCCTTCCTCGCTTCCTGCTGCTTTTGCCAGAGCCATCCATTCCCGCCTGCCCAGTCCCTTGATCATGTCCTGTCATTATCTGCTTCTCTGCGTTCTGCCCTTTTTTTTCCTTATACTTCTGGAATACTTCCTTGTACAGTTGTTTTTGTTTCTCAGGTATGAATCTACTATCTAAATATTTCCATTCTTGGATTAACTGCTTCAGGATTCTTTCTTCTTCAATCTCCCCTGCAGCTTGATTTTCCACCTCCATCGGGGTTTGTATTACCAGATCTTCCACGTTTCTTTCCTGGTGTTCTGCAGAACTGTCTCCTAGGTTTACTGCCTTCTCTTTATTCTCTCCTGAAGTGTCCATTGGTGCATTCTCTAGTTCCTCATCATCTTCCAGATTGACTTCATACTCTTCATCTTCATTCCGGAGAACCTGAAACTTATTTTGGCTGATTGAACCCCCCTCTTTTCCTTGGGGGTGAGGTTTAGTTTTTTCTTGGTTTTGTCTCCTTCTTCTTGTAACCTGTTGGAAACCTTTGTCCATCTCTTCCATTTTCCCTGTGGTTTTCTGCTGCTCCTCTTGGCTTCTTCTCTGTTCCTCCTCTTTGTTCAATGGGCATTGTCTAACAAGATGCCCATATTCATGGCACTTCCGACACCTGAAAGGGATGTGTTCATAATCTACTGGTTGCTGCCACACTTCGTCATGATATTCCACCTCCACATGGTCTGGGAGGGGTTCGGCTAGGTTCACGTAAACACAGATCCTTGCACATGAGTTATACTTACCTCACCGGGTAGCTTCTGCTGCTTTGACAAAACTTCCAATCGAGTTTCCTATTCCTTCCAGAACTTCCGGATCCCAGAATTCATCAGGTAATCCAAACAGCCTAACCCAGAGTGGGGCTTCCAACATCTTTTCTTTTTCTGGGTTGTATCTCTCCTCCCAGAATTTCATAAATAAGCTCGCATTATTCATGAAATACGGTCCTCCTTCAAAGACCCTGTTTCTGTCCTCCAGGTTTGTGAAGATGGCTGTGAAAAACCCTTGGGCTCCCAGTTTTAGATCAATGTGACCCCTGGGTTTCCACTTTTGATCAATCCACCTGTACAGCTCTTTCTCCGGTGGCCAATATCCTATAAATTTGCAGATCAGGGCGTGATCTTTCATGTAGCTGTTGTATTCCTCCAACTTGTTATTGGTAATAACATATCTGGGCCTCTTCTGAGCTCGAGGAAGGCACTTCCCTTTCATCCTTTTCTGCCAAAGGTTACCCATGACAGGGGCATTGTTTTCTTGTTGATTCTGCTGTATTCCACTCATGCTTTTCTCTCCTGTCACTACATTCTTGAAGGAGGGGATCTCTCCCCTCCCCGAAGTGTTTTCCATTCCCTCTCAGCTCCTATCTCAATAAAAATATTCTGGTAAAAGCAGAGAAGATGCTTCTTACCTGACGGACTGAACTCCCGCTGCGCTTTACCCTGCCCCGGTCTGTCAGCTGCACTGTTTTCTTCCTCATACGGCGCTGGCCTGCACCGTCAGCGATACATCCGCGGTCTGAAACCCTAGCAGACTCTCCCGGCTCTCTCGTCAATCCCTCAACCACACAGGCCTTTAAATTACTCTTATTATTACTATTTTCAATTTTATTGTTTCGAATAATTAAGTTTGACCTTGTTGGGTTAGGGGGTCTTGACCCAGGTTCAGAGTTAGTTGCGCCAACCAACAAATCCACTACTAGCCCTTTCGGCAACAATCCGTGTAGCGCAGGTTGCAGTCTCACCCAAAGTAGTATGGGGGGATGCTAGAATTAATGTTTTTCATCCAGAGACTAGTGTGATGTCTTTTAGTTCCTAAGATTTCCCTTCACGCAAATCTATGCACTCTTAGGGCTCATTGCTGCAACTCTATCCAGATGGTCTTTAGATCTTCGTGAAGGTCTACGATCAGTCTTTGCAGACCTTTAACTATCAATTTATGAACTTACGCACATCAAAAAGTAGTTTTAAATTAGTGTTCGTGCATATTTACTTAAGTTATAGTAAGAATCATAGAAGTCATCAGTCTTCAAAGAATTACTTAAATGTGCTTGCATATATCATTTAACAGTTATTCAACAGATCCGTGCAACATTCAATCGATATTCCATAAATCACATTATTCATAGGTAGCATATATGATTAAATGAAACAGAGATAAAATTGATATACACATGAATTCTTTGTTAATTGTCTTTATTGATCTTCAATTGAGATTTACAGACTCAAAACTACCCTGCGCACTCAGCTGCAAGGGTTTGTGTACTCAACTGCGGACTCTACCTAGGCCTCTATGCACTCATCTGTAGAGCCTTCCTTCCCCTATCTGACCCACTTCTCTTCATTGTTACTTCTCTTCTATTGACCCATTGCAACTATCTATCTCAAACATGCCACAGACTCTCTAAGACACGCCTATTTATAGCCTTTAGCATACAATGCTATGGTCACCAGACCATGGGTGGATCTCAAAACCGACTCATATTTACATAACACAAGGGGATAAACCCCTTTGACTTCTAATCATCTACATGCTCCGAATCCACAAATCGCGGAGACTTTACATTAGTTACCAAATTGTATAAAAACTTGGGTTATCTTAACCCCAAAACTGATGATCTGAAATCACCCCCAGGTGACCTTAGGAAATTAATGAAGTTATTACAGACTCATGTGCTGGTGTGTGTGTCTATGTTATCTTAGGCAATGAATCAATAAGATTGCAAAAATAAACATACACTTGAAACAGTAAGAGATCACAGTAAGCGAAATAGAAACACAACAAAATTTAATAAGGAGTTCACCCAATCCTCCTGGGCTACGTCTCCTGGTCCAGCTTTCAGTGGTGGCCTTTTTATTATGTTTTAAAGTAGAGTCTTACAATAAGGAGCTCAATCTGAGTCTCACTTGATAGAGGATGATCAGTAGGATGGCACTTGGAATTCCCAAGTCCTTAGAGTTCACAGACTCCCCTTACTGAATTTTGACCTCAATTGGTCTCTATCTTCTCGATGCTGCCCTTACTCTGATGGTCAACTCAGCTTCTTTATTCTCTGCAATTTTTCCTTTCTTTCTGTATCTCTTAGCCTTCAGCCTCTTCACTGCTTCTCTGCCTCACTGTCTCCCTGTCTTGTCTCTGTCAGCTCGTGGCTTTTAAGCCAGTTCATTCCCCGACTGTTCGTTTCAGCTTCCCAGATCTCTGGATCGCCTGCCTCTGTCCGCTGGGACTTCTCTGCCCTGCATCATCATTGCTGCGTAATGCTTCGTAGAGAGGTGGCTACCTGTCTTCTTGTGAACTGTGTGTCAGTTCTTCCTAAACGGTTGTTTTTTCCATTATTTCCTAGATGCCTACGAAACAGATCCTTCTGTCGACTCATTGGTCAAATCAAACTTCAAATCTTTATGCATCGTAGCTTATTTGTCCCTCGGGTCCAGTCATCCATTAGGTTGAACCTCCGTCATTTAATCCGGAGCCCCTAGATCCTACGGTCTTCGCTTATATCGTGCGGTTGAGTTGCTCAATCGTTAGTCTGCGATGTAAGTGGTTTTTCTCTCTCCTCAATGGACACGTGTCACTCGGTGTATGGAACCGTTGGGTCTTCGGCCAAACCCACTTACCACTCGAAATGCCTCCGATATTCCATCGGTTTTGAGTGCGAGACCAGCGTGTCAATTTTAGCACTTTCACATGGTTTTTGGTTTTCCCTTATGACTGAGCGCTTAGGATTTTTCCTTCTCGAGGGATTTTGCCCTCGCGTATTAGAAACAGCCTATGTTTTTGGGTTTGAGCTTCCCAACTGCCATTTTTGTGCCATGCACAGTCCCCATGGGCCAACAATCAATGCGCTTTGACCGAAGGTCCTCGTTGCTCCGTGCTAGCTGCAAATTACCATTATTCAGAGGCTATTTCTGATAGATAGAAGATTTTTTGAAGTCTGTCATCCATTCTTAACAATCATGGAATTGTTTGAGGATCCAATTCGGATCACAGCCTTCCCACTGAAAAAGCTTTTGGACCACCAAAAGTTGGTTTTCAAGCATCGACTAAGTGAGGATACAACTTTCTCACCTGTCCACCCTCTATCCATTTTGCACTGCTTGGCTTTGAACCCCTGAGCCCAATTCTAAGGTACTCAACATCTCCCCTGTGCGTCATTCTCACCTTCCTGTCCATAACTATGTCTTCCTGCAATTCATTAAGATATTCAGGTAGCAGGTCATCAATAGAAGGCAATTGACTCTGTTCTTCAGGATCTTCACTTAACGAAGGTTCAAATAGTCTCAAGCTGTTTGCATTGAAGATTGAGTAGATGTGCATATAAGCTAGCAAATCAAGGCGAAAAGAATTCTCACCAATTTTCTCAAGAATCCTAAAAGGTCCATACCTTATTGGTTTCAACTTTTTACCTTCACCTTGCATCCTGTCCTTGTTGATATAGTGCCAGACTTGATCACCAACTGGAAACTATGCTCCATCTGATGCTTGTCATGCCTTGCCTTGTATTTGGCCTGGTTCTTTTCCAGTTGTTCCTGTATTGCCTAATGAATCTCTTGGATCTGTTCAATGAACCTAGTTGCCTTGTCCACATCATTGTGTTCCTCAACTATTGTGTCTTTACCAAAGACAAAATCCAAGGGAGACCTTGGTGTGAAACCAAAACAGGTCTCGAAAGGAGATCTCTGTGTGGAAGAATGTTTGGCTCAGTTGTAAGCATGTTGTACATAACGCAAATGTTCATCCCAAAGCTTAGGATGCTTGCTACAATATCCCCTGATTAACTGGATCACTATCCTGTTGACAACTTCTATCTGGCCATTGGTTTGTGGATGGAAAGCTATGCTTTTCTTTAGTTTGGTGTCCATCAGTTCCCACAGACTTGATCAAAACTTTCCCACAAATCGGGTGTCTCAATCAGATACAATGGAAGTGGGTAATCCAAAATGAACCCATACATGTTGAAAGAACAGTTTTGCAGTTTGTTCAACTGTAATCTGTTTATTACAAGGTATCAAAATACA
>APFE030974821.1:9229-28128 GCA_000404065.3 Pinus taeda | reverse complement strand
TTTTATGTGGATGTGCACTACTGCCTTTATTTAAAAGTATTTCTGAGTCGAAAGAAGGAATTCGAATTGCGATTGATGTTGGGAATGATTTGCAGCTCATATGGTACTACTATCTATGTCTGAATTCATTCTTTTTATATGAATTGTTATTTGATCATTCTTATTATTATTGAATATATATGCATGTGTTTTAACAACATTCTTTATACTTTCCACTATTGGATGTTTACAGCGTGATTTTCTTCCAATTATACATGTATCAGTAATATAAAAAGATAAGTGTAAAAATGTTTTATTAATTACTTTGTTCAACTATTTGAACAAAGCAATTATTATATGAATGAATGTCTATGTTTATTGAATAGAGTCATCTATATGCCTATTGATGAACAAAGATCATCAAACATTGCGCTTAAGAATAGAAGCTTCCCAGGATAGAATAGTCATTTGTATTTTCACTTTTACATTAAGTCATCCATTCATTATCACTTATTAGAAAACCAGTCACTCATCCATCCCTTTTTATTCATTACTAGGAAATTGGTCCCATTATATCCAGTCGGAGCCACCATCCCAAACGGAAAAGGAGTTGTATTAAGGTCCGGACCGGGTGGTTATCCCCCGATGTTGATGCAACGATTTTCGAGGCATCAACACAGTACCAATGTTTACTAGCTTTTCCTTTAATGAAACGGTGATGTCCAGGTCGTTTATTTGTGGGCCCTCAAATTTTTGATGCCCTTCTGCCTCTGGAATATTAATGTTTTTCGGACCTTCATCCTCCTCTTCAGTGGTCACATTATAGCATTCCAGCTCATGAAGCAATAGGGTGCTCCAGTCTGGTTGGATCCATTCCATAGGTTCTTGCGGCATTCTGAAGATAACTGCCTTAATCTCCCGTAGAGCTTCATCAATGCTGGCGAAGCCATCTTCAAAGTTGAAGGTCAATAAAAACCCTTCCCTCAATATATCTCACTCTGCGGTGTCACAACAGAGCTTTGTTTCCAGATACCAGTTCATGGGAATTGTATCTAAAGTATGGAAAAATATGTGCACCCATTCTAGATGCAGTTCTATTCCCCATACTTTAGTCCATTTCACTAGGTCTCATCATTCTTTCTATAATCCTCCTATCCATTAAAGCTATCCTTATGTGTACCCCACCATCGTGCAAGTGTAGCACGCAGTGCCAAATCTAATGCTTGGAAGCGGTGATCCTCGGGGATTTCATGCTCAAATGCATCCAAAAAATTATCCACGTCAGTTAAACCATCATAATAGGGTAATTTCCTTACCTCCGACGAAACACAGTGCAACGACTTCGTCATCATATTGCATTGCAACATGGATACTTCATGCAAACAATTCTGCCAATTCTCCAACTCTTCATCTGAATCATAGGTGCAGGAACTCTCCTGATCCCATGCAATCCATCCATATGCCGTCAGATTGATCCAATCCTAGTCTCGTGCTATGATTTTATAAATTTGATCTAGTTCATCATCGCTTTATTCATAGTCACAGACCAGTTCAGTATGTCAAGCCTTCTGCAGGGTCCAATCATACTACAACCTAAAGTGATTTCTTTACAAACGACATTATCATTTTTTCCAAAATTGATGACCCCATTCATATCAACGGCCCAGTCAATTCCCAGGAGCTCAGGGTATGTATTACTGTCATCAACGATCTCTATTACCTCAAAGTCGGCCATCGTGCTCGCACCTTTGATATCAATGGTTACTTCATATAATCATCCCATAGGGATGATGTTATGTTGGTTTTCCATTCTGAGCTGAATCGGAGACCACTACAGCGCAGGTCTCCCCATTCTTTCCCATGTTTGTTTTGGAAAAATGTTCGCATCAGACCCCAAGTCCAAGATGACCTAGTCCATCTCATAATCACCTATCTATGCAGTGAGCCTCATCTCATGCCCTATTCTTGCCTTATGTTTGCCAAATTTTCTGACCACTCGGTGTCCATCAAGGACCTTCTCTTTGTTGGCGCATTTGTTTATTAATTCCCGCAAGCCTTCCACAGCTTTTCTATCATGCAGAAGATTTATGCAGGTCTCCAAAAACGTAGTAAGCACAGAAGGATCAACCTTTGTAGGTGCATTGGTTTCTTACACCTTGTCCTGAGTTCCCTGAGGTGGATGCCTCAGCGAAGCTTTTCTTGGCCTCCATAAATGTTTCCTTCACGCGATTTAGATCAAAACCCACTTCCTTCTATTGGACCTTGCAGACCCATCCATCCTCATTAGGTTGTTTACCTTTATCATCGCCAGTCGTTATTCCACTTCTAAGCACTATAATCACATTTTGATCTTCCTCATGGGGCTCAGCTCTCATGATTTGTAAGTTCTGCGTGGGCTGCTGAGGCTGTGCTTTCTTCTCTTGCATTTTAGCTATCAGCACTGAGCATTCTTCTATGGTATGGTCAAATTGGCACAATATTGACATGATGGATGTGTCTGATTCTAGCATTCACGTATGTAGTGCTCTAGTATTCCGCAGTTGTAGCAGATGACCTGACAACAACCTCTACCAAGCCCTCATCCTCCTTAGCCTTGTCCTCATCCCTTATAACCTCCGTACGCCCCCTCCCACACCCTCGACATCCTAATCTGGAGGCTGAGTTTCTTCTTACATCCAGTATGTAGGTGTTCTTTCCATCATCAGCTCATAGCTCCGACATTGGCACTCATCACGGCCCACAAATTTTTAGAAGTTGCAAAATAGTTGTTGAGGGGTCTGGATGAACTTTTGAAGCAAATGGTAAATTATTCGTCACATGTTGTCTAGCAACCTAACAAATAACGCACCATATCGTAGCCAGCATGCTCGACCCTGCTGGAGCTTCTGGCTTTAGGGGAACTGGTCCCCCTCCTGTAATCTAATTTGTGAATATGGTACAATGGTCTTTATCGTGCCCTTAGCTCTTGCACTTTAGACACGAGACTTCCACACGCATCTCTGGTTTAGTCTCCTTGTCTTTCTTCAAGCTGTGCAATTCTAAGCAGAGGCTCTATAACTAAGAGTGGATCTGTTGTACACCCAAGGTCACATCCTGAATAGGTGTTTCATGCAACCTCATCATGATTTCCAAGGCTTCTGCCTACGTTCCTATCTTCTGTTGCAATAGAGAAATTCTCAGGTGGGGCAGAAGTGAAGCTATAAACCACTCGCAATGCTGACCATCTATGAGCTGCATGTTAGCTTCTCGAATTTGATGCTTCAACCTTTGAAATAATTCCCACAGTGTCTCATCGACCCTCATCATGATTTCCTTAAATCCAACTACTGATTACGAGTCAGACTTAGGCTTACTAAACTCAACAAGCGATCCTGTAGAGCGGTAACCAATTGTGCCTTCTTTATATTGTCATCAGTAATATGTTGGTTGTCCACACAACATTCACAACAAACCAAAATTGCTCTGTATCTTCACTCCCTATGCCTTTGAAAATTGGCAACTTCATCGTATTCACCATGCTGGATGGTGGTGGTGGAGGTGGAGGTGTGGGCAAAAGCATATGTGGTGGAAGTGGAGGTGGAGTGGATGAATGATTTACTCGAGGAATCCCCTGAGTGATTAGCTGAATAACGCTTCATGGTGGAGTCTGTTTCTCCTCTTCATCGTCAATTAAAGGAGGTCCAATCAAGGGACCATACTCTGATCTTGATCCTTCCATATTTCTAAAGAGTCGTCCACTTCGCGTAGCTCCGAACATCAAGGTAATGGAATCACTGATTTTTCACACAACAAAATTTTAATCTAAGTATTCAATGATCTTAAATACTTACCTCACGGTCCCTTGAAAAATTGTTGCTTTGCTTCGCTGTAGATGACTAAGGTATCAACTGTGAATTTTGTAACAAATCCTCCCAAAATCCGATCGACCCAATGATCAACAACCTGCGCGATCTTGTTTTCAGAAACTTCTAATCATCTCACTAATTTAGGAGTCCACATTATAGAATTATTATGCTTCCACCTTCCTTGGTTGTCTGTCAATTTAGCTAACCACTAGTACAATTTAATGGGAAAAGTGCATAAGAAGATCTCGTGTATCTCTGTATACAAATACCTGTTCAACCACTCTTCCTTTGACAGGTGTGGATTCCTGTTTTCTTGCACCACGAACTCGTGAATCTTCTGATTAAACCACTTTTCAACTTCTTTCTTGGTCATATTCTAGTGATGCGACATCACACATCTATTTCAAGTAGATCCCGGTCCCGACAATGGAACCATTTGTTGGCTTAGGGGGTCCTAACCAAAGTTCAGAGTTAGTTGTGCCAACCAACAAATCCCTACACTATTGGCCCTTTTGGTAACAACCTGCGTAGCATAGGCTGCAGTCTCACCCTAAGCAGCATGGGGGGATGATAGAACCAAGTTTCTACATCCAAAGACTAGTGTGATGTCTTTTAGCCTTCCTTTCCCTACCTGACCCACTTCTCTTTGCTATCACTTCTATTCTATTGACCCATTGCATTTATCTATCTAAAACATGCCTTAGACTTTCTAAGGCACACCTATTTATAGCCTTTATCATACAATCCCATGGTCTACAGACCATGGGTGGATCTCAAAACCGACTCATACTTTACATAACACAAGGGGCTAAACCCCTTTGACTCCTAATCATCTATGATGTTGAAATCAAGGACATATTGAACATGCAGGTTGCCATCAAGGACAACATATTAGCCATAATTCCAACAATTTCAGTGTAGAACCATTAATTAGACGCCCTTAACTAATTATAAACTTGATGAACCTAGAAGGGATGCTAATTCATCTCAAAAACTACGAATCATTCTAGAAACCAATGAGAGTGTGGCAACAATAAAATTTGGCATTCTTTCCCATTGTCTATGGCAATGGGTAGAAGTCAAAAGAGTGGTAAGAAAGTATTATTTGCATTTCATTGATGAGATGTCTCTTCTAACTATTGGGAGTCCATGAATGGAAAGCCCAAGATCGTTTATCCCTTTGTATGTGTAGTGATACAATCATGTATGAATCAAATGTTTAGAAAAAAATTGAATTAACCGATGTTTATAGAGTACACAAATTAATAAATTTCATGGATGTCGTTATTGTAGTTGTGTGAACGAGAATACTGTGAGGGTTCCAACAAATCAAAAGCGGGAACTACGAAACCCAAAAAGAAAAGTTTATCTTACCACATTTATATGCTCATTCAAATGAACCATACATATTATGGAAAATAATGAGAAGTGTGCCAATAAAGAAGCATATACCCAAATGAAAAAAAAAATGACCAAATTTATGAGAAAATGGAAATGTTCAACATTCTATGACCAAATTTATGAGAAAATGGAAATGTTAAACATTCTAGTTATTTAATTGATTACACACAATAATTCTGTAGTATCCTTAGTTATGTAATGTATGAATTTTTTAGAATGTGTCCAAGTGGTATTTTATGTTGAGATATTTGAAAAAAAAACATAACATGTGAAATTGTAAATGTGAAACCAATCATTTGTGTATGATACAACTAATTTGTTTTGTGGAACAACCAATTTTGTAAATTGCATTTGAACTCAATGTCAGAGCTTGGAGTATCCATTAGCCCTTTAGTTTATCATATTTATCTGTTCATTAAAAGTAACCATACATACGATGGAAAATCGTGAAAGTGTGCCAATAAAGAAGCATATACCCAAATGAAAAATAAAAATTGATCAAATTTTTGAGAAAATGGAAATGCTCAACGTTCTAGTTATTTAATTGATTACACACAACAATTCTATAGTATCCTTAGTTATGCACTATATGAACTATTTATAATGTGCCCAAGTGGTGTTTTACTGTGAGATATTTGAACAAGAGAAGAACATACGAAATTGCAAATGTGAAACCAATCATTTGTGTAAGATATGATTAATCTATGTCTTGTGGAACAACCAATTTACTCAATGGAATTTGAACTCAATGTTAGAGCTTAGAGTATCACTTATCATTCCATTAATAGAGAATTTAGCTTGTGGTGATTATGGATATGGTGCAATGTAAAACCTTCTACAAAAATTAAAGTGATATGGTTTTGGCTTATGCTAGAGTGTTTCATATTTTCAAAAGATTAAGGATCTCCTTTGTAGAGCCATGCATTGAATATCCATCAATTAGTTCTATCCAACAAACCATGTCTATCTCTGACATTTTATCAAACACATCATGCACAAACTCCATTCTCACACATTTTGCATACATGTAAAGGAGAATTCACCAAATTACTTCAGATTGAAAATCTACTCCCTATGATTTTCCCATGGATTTCCATACCTTGTTCCATAGGTTCTAAGTGAGCATATGTTGAAAATATCAAGAAAAAGGTGAAGTTATTTGGTTGGAAATTGGTTTGCTATGTTTGGTGTAGGAGTTTAAATTCCTACTCGGTGGATACACATTATGATAGCCCAACATATTAGAACCCTCTATAAACTAGGCCATTTGAAGGGGATACTGTACATGTCACAGTTCATAGGAAATATTATCATTCCTTGTACCTATGATCACATAGGCTTTTATAAAATATATGAAAGGAATATTTTTGTAGAATATATCATGATTTTAGCATGCACATGTCATGGACATATCGATACAGCACAAAATCTATTTTAAAACACATTCCAATTATCCCAGAGGTCATGAATGACCGTGATCATTTGGCCTCTATACAAACAAGCATTGGTAGTCTACTATATGTTTGTAGCATCAGTCACTCTGTCATAGTCTTGTTCCTATTTTCATTTTAGGCTAGGATTTATCCGTTGGAGCATTGATACTCAAGCATACTATATATGCAATCTTGTTACATAACATAAAATAAACCCAACGCATTATAAAAAGGTATATACACACCATACATACACAAATAGGTGCATAACTACATTTAAACACACAAGAATGGCTATGACGCACCATTGGTTCAATACTCTAATAGCCACAGTAATTCATTAAGTGATTAACATGAGAGAAACACTTACATCAATGGAATACAAGAAATTATGTGAGGGACAATGATTCACCTCCCAACCATAAAATAACTTTAATCAAAATTCTTGTGCACCTGTCTCCCTTGATTCAAATTCCAGCGGATGAGGGGACTGCTCCAACGACAAAGCCTCAACTTCCAATTGATCCGAGAATTCTCATGGCAGGGATATCTCTCCTAGCTACATGAACTTCTTCCCCTCGACTCTATCTAACCCTGCCCTATCTCAAAAATGGTATATGGATAAATATTCGGTCAAACACTAGCAATGTTAAATGAATTCTCCTGGGGGCTTCACTCAATGAACCTCCGACATATCACGTGCGCTCGTGGCATACTAAACAATAAACTTATTTTGATTACATATTGGAAAATACCTCTAAAAATCACAATATTTAACCCACTATTAATATGAACCCAATACGCCTTCCCAATATAAAAAAACCCCTACTTTAACTAGATATTGTAGGTATCCATTTTTTCATTAACATTCTTTATACCTCTTATATTTTTCATTAACTTTGAGCTCCATTTTTTAAACTTGTCAATATAAAAACCCTTTACCCCCTATTATATGCTCAATATATTATGTTAATTTTTCCTCAATATATATCCCCTAATATGAATGCATGTGGTATGGAATTTCTCCCCCTGTGAAGGCCCTGTGAGAATTATTTGTTGGGGTTTCCATCCTCGCAACACCCTCTCCTTCTCCCTCATTAAATCCTCTTCCTCTCACCTATCCTCTAGTTGCTTGAATGTCTACCCTTTTTCTATTGATTTTTCCAGTCTAGACCAAAACTTATGGGATAATCAAATGCAACCCATATGTCCATCCTATTCCATATTTTTTTCTTTAGTTGACCTTGTCATTGCTAATTTATTTTTGTGTCTACTTGCCCATCCAGCCACCATGAATATGCCTACTCCTTCACTTGCCATGTGTCATTCTTCATCGTTGTAGTTAAGAAAAACCCAAAATATCTTCCAAGAAAAATCCTCCTTAGCTTTGGAATCAGTGTCCCTTTTATGTCAGTCCATGTGCCCTAATTTATCTTTCAAAATATTACAAAATTTTTAAATATGAAAGGTGACTAGGGCTATCACATCCACCATGTTGTCTAACTTCCCATCCATTGACAAATGGAGTACTTCACCAATTGGTCTGAAGGGAGCACAAATAATGGGGAGGAATGCGGGGAACTCCTCTTGGATTCAACCTTTTAGAATGATGTTTAAAGTGGACCACGATCATTAAGACTGGGTGATGCAAATATTGGAATGTTGAATGATGCACAATTGAAATTTATATGCCATCATCTAATAAGGAAAGGGAGAACGGAAAAATGGTTAACAATTTCCCGTTTAAGAAGTTTTATTTATCCATTTTCTTGGTTGGGTGGTTGAACTCATTTGTTTCTACTTTTTGTTTCAAGGAGTTAGGGGAGCCAACTAGAGGCCAGTAAGTAGAGCTAATGGGTCAGCCATACCACTTACTAGTTAGCTCATGGGGTTTTCTTCATCTCATCTAGGTTTTGTTCCATTTGGGGTTAGGTTGGGTAGGTATTTTTCTTTTGCTTCTAACAAGTTCAAGAAAATAAATTTTGAAACCATGGTGGTGGGTGGAAAGTTGAACATAACCAACCTGATACAATTCTTGTTGCATGGGTTATCCTATCTAGTTATTAATGTGTACATACATATAATGTAAAGAGTTAGTGTGGCGAGTGTGAGGGACAATGTGAAATTAACAAATTGATAGGAAGGGAGAATAAATGGCACCCAACCAAACTCTAAAATTCGAGGAGAGGACTAGCCATCATCTGTAGTTATGAACATAGAGACGAAGATAGAAACATCCTCTACAACCCTATGAATAATCCCAATCTAGGGCTTTGTCTTTTATTTTTCATGTCTATACTTTATTTTTTAATTTGATTTTGTATTACTTTCAAATTTAAAAGTACATCATATATATGTCATGATAGAATAGAAACTAGAAAAATAGGAAAATTGGCCTCGAGCCATTAAAATTAGTCCAGTACCTAGGTATGCATGGTAACATTAACAATACATGAAATTAGCCATAACAAAAAGATACTATATACCATTGAATAAAATTGAACAAGACAAGAAGATGAACTTATGATTTTGACAAACTCACTAGAGTTAGGTCCTAAAAATTTGTGACCAAAAGACTTAGAGTCACATTGGAGACGACTCTCCAATTTAGCAATGCGAGCATCTACTCTCTCTCTCTGAAGTGTCATTATTGATGTTGAATCCTCTGAATATAATTCAGGATTAAGATGATATCATTCTTGTCTTCTCACTTCTCTTTCAGAACATAACCAAGTCGAGTATTTAGTTGCTAGTGTAGAGTAACAAAGTGCATATATTGATTCCTTGGACCCCTAGTGTGACTAGGGTCAGGTAACCAAGTGGAGACCTATGCAATTAATTATGTCTAAGAATTCTCATTGGTCCTGAGCCACTTTCTCATTAGAGAAATTTTGAGGTAAAAAATGGGCCTCAAAACAAAAATGTACAACCAAAATAAAGTTTATAAGAACCAATAGGATTCAAGATGATGATGGCATGGCATGGGGGATGATTCACCATTTTTGGAGTAAAAAAGTAAAAAAATAAAAATACTATTTTTTCAACTCTTATTTTCAACTTATCTCCCTATGGTTTTACTCAAATTTCAAGCGGGATCACTCATTGGATGAAAATTTTAATTCCTCATCCAAGGATTACCCATGTTGCATACTTTTGATGGACCCTGCTACACGAAAAATGAGAAATACATGAAAAACATTATTGCAATCACATTTTTTCATGTATTTCTCATTTTTCATGTAGAAGGGTACATTGAAAGTATGCAACATGGGTATTCCTTGGATGAGAAATTAAATTATGCATCCAATGAGTGCTCCCACTCGAAATTTGAGTAAAATTGTAGGGAGATAAATTGAAAATACAAGTTGAACATTATTTTTCTCCCCTCTAAAATTTGATGATGTAATCTAATCTTATTTTATTATTTACCCTATTATTTTATAATATTCCTTATGAGGCATATTTTAGACCTCAAAAATTTCTCTAATGCTTCTAACTGATTAATTTATTCTCCAGTATTGGGGGTGTTACTGAATGGTAATGGGCTTCAACTAATTGAGCTTGAAACTAGGCTCACAGTCACTTAGGCTAGCCATAACCCCCTTGTTATGGAAGCCCTCTCTTGCATCTCATTCTTTGTTTAAGCATGATGAGCAATAATAATAGCCCCCATAAACAATCCCAAGTGTTACCCTACAAGACCCAATGAACCACGACCCTATCTCCAATAGGGGCCCACCACACTTCCCAACAACGAAGCCTTATCCAAGACATAAAAATATAAACATTACAAACACCCTAATTAACGAAGTAAATAAACTACTAGAACACCAATTGAACCTTATACAACTACAATGTAGGTCCAAACAAAAAATAAAAGACTTAGGCTCCACATAAAAACAAAAATTAAAATACTTATACAAACCCCAAAAAAATATAATGACTCAAAGAGAGAAGCTCCAAACATAGACCTCCTCTCACCAAACCACAATAGTAGAAATATTCATGCAACTATGTTCCCAACATGTTGCACAAAAGTCGATGCAACTAGATAAAACTAGAAATTCATCACTAACCCTTTATGAAACAACAGTTCTTCATCTCGAAACAATTAGACATTGTCCCATATGTGTATCAAGCCCCACCCAGTTGGCAGAATTATTGAGCTAGGTCAGGGATAGTTTACTCCCACGTGCAAACATGTGGCATAATTATTACTCCATAAATGGAAATCCCCACTTATCACCATTGCAATCAAGATCTGTAGATGGCCCGGGTTGGAGACTTGTGTGAATTTAGTTGTTACATGCATCTTACTCAATAGGGGTAAGCCACACCGCCCCCCTATTAAATGCTTTGAGAGGTAGCACGGTGGTAGGTGCCCCTCCCAATATTTTTTATCATTATGATATTCACACCAATAAGGTATTATTGTATGCATCCATAGTGGATTGTAAAGACTCTATCCAATTATATCGTTCCCCATCAGTCCAAGAAATATTAAAGTTTGTATTGTTGTCCTTGTAGCCCAATTTGTCCAACAAGTCCACCACTTTGTTGTTAGATCTCGAATGAGAAGAAAAAATAGAAGGGACCCTACTAAGGAGAGTTTGAATACAAGAAATTACTAGTTCTACTCTCCAACTTTTAGAGAGTTTTTCCTTAGAAGATCCATTCAGAAGATTTTTAGTTGTGGTAATTACCAAATGGGAGTCTAATTCCACCTGAAGCCCCATCTAAGTAACCACCAACAAGCCTCTCTCAAGGTCAACAAATTCTACTATATTATTAGTAGTGTGGCCAAAATGTGTTGCATAAAATCTCGGGATTCTACCCTCACAGTCATGGAAAATGCCCACATAACCAGATTGGCTAGGATTTCCTTTAGAGGCCCCAACAAAATTAAATTTAAAAAAAACCATAGGGGGAGGAATGTATAATGAAGGGAAAGAACCACCAAAATTTGGAGGCTTAGAAGTCCAAGTGGAGACCATGGAAGGGGAGAGATCAAGAATAGATAGAATCCTGGCCTCATGGGGATTCAACTTCCAATCATATTGGGACTAGGTTTCACTAATTATAGTTTCCCTTATGTTTTGTTAAGTATGAATCCACAGAGACTCTTCAGCTTAGGGATCCTACTTGAAGATTCTCCTATTTCTTTCTTTCCAAAGGGTCCATATGATAAATTCTGGAGCCATATTCTAAGCTCTATTGACCATGGGACCGGTATCCAAACTAGGTCTCCATCACTCCATAGTGTCCATGATGTTGTTCACCTGTGGATCATAGGAATCGAAGGTGCCTTGTATCTTACCCAAACATGATCCATGTATGGGAAAGAATTGAATATGTTCTCCATGGATTCCTCATGGTCCCAACTAAATGAACATAGTGATTGTGCCAAAAATCCTTTCTTTCTTAGCCAATCCCATGTCAAGATTCTCTACTGGCCTACCAAATAGAAAAAATGGGTAACCTTGGGGCAAGCACGACTCATCCAAATTTTTCTCCAAAGGGGATCTTAAGGTAGTTCTTAATGTCCCATGACCAAAGTGTAAACTTCCTTCAATGCGAGAATACCAAGAGGTTGATAGCCCCACCTGAGGTTATCCTAGTCCTGAGAGAAGGAAATTTTACGACCCTAAATCTCTTTGGATAAAAGAGCCTAAAGGGGAAGATATAAGTGAAGTGGGCAATCCTTGATCGATTTTGATTTTCACCACAAACTTGATTGCTAATAAGGCTTCAAAACGTTTTCCACGATGACTACCTATTGAACATTTGGGTTTCAAAATTTAAACATTCCATTGATACCCCAGATGTGGCATTTATTTTCATGCGTCCTTCCAAAAGAGTGCATATTTTCCATCTTGAATTTCATATGAAGTGTGATGTTGAATTAGGCTTTAATTATTCCAAGTTCCAAATAGAAGACCCCAGTGGGTAATCATTTGTGTGTAATTTCTCGACCTAGGAATAAGAGTGTCCATATTTCCGATTCCAAATTTGTTTCCACAATTTCGTTGCCCCCTACAACCATCTACAAAATAATTGGGCTCCCAATACATTTCTCATAGTATTTGCTTCTCTTAATCCTAAACCACCTGCCATTTTAGGGATATTATAACAACTCCAAGTTAATTTTCCATGTAACTAAATAATCTATGGATTTTATAAAAGAAAAAATCAAACCAAGGTCTTGAGACATGTATTCCAAGCTTAATGTGGGGAAAAGTGTTACATTGGGATCCACTTGTGGTTAATTATTTATTGGCTATGGAAATTGGAATTGACAAGAGGAAAAAGGGAAAAAATGGAAAATTAATTATTATAGGCTAGCAAGGACATGTGGAAAAGTGCAAAATAAATAAAGTAAAATGAATGAAATTCCACTTTAGAAAGTGGGGAAGAGGAAGAGATAAGAAATAGAGAAAAAAATAGTAAAAGAATATGCATGCAATGGAAAATGAAGAAAAAAGGAAAAAGTAAAGAAATTAGAGAGAGAACATTCTAACATTCTCTTTTGGGGAAAGGAGCAAGGAAAGCAAGGAAAAAGAAAGGAATACAAGGAAAACACAAGCAAGAGACAAGCAAGGAGCACAAGAGGGATTTAAGTTGTAGCCAAGAAGAAAAAAAGAGAAAAGAGCAACTAACAGGAGGATTTTTGTAGGTAACAACATGCATGTTTGATTTATTTTGTTGTGCTTTGAATGCTTAGTTCATGCATTTGTTTGTCGGTCGTTTTTTCTACCATTGGAATGGGATTTTCTTGGTTTTGTCTCTATAAAAAACACCCTCCAAAATTTTGCATACTCTCAAATTTTGGAGCGTACTATGGTTCTTGCGATTAGTCGTTCCATAGTCACTTCTTGGTCAGCTGATGCTTTTAAGCTCCCTTCATGGATCAAAAGTGTCAAAGTCACTTTCTCACACATGCTCAGTCTGAAACAAGTTCATGAGTGAATTATTTTACGTAAGCGTGCAAAAGAATAGCATGTTCCATCAAGACTATGCTTGTGCAATGTCCAATCCATGATGATGGTCAGTGCGCACTGACAACCACAATTTCTCATATTATAGTTGCATTTGTACTTCTATTTCGATGAGTTTTGAAAACAGTCACTCCCACGCACCTTTGTTTTTGCGAGTGTAACTTTCATGTTTTTTGATGTCGCTTTTGGCTGATTTCACTCTAACTAGTGTCATTTTCCTGTTATCTTTTCTCTGGCATGTGTTACTTTCATTGTCATTCACATATCACAAGAGTCGTTTGCACTTTAGCAATTATCGTCTTTTATGCATGTTAGCTATCACATGATGTATGGACACTTGTTCTAGTTATCTCAAGGGGTTACATTTGCTTGAATGAGTTGGTATAACCATGTAAGCATCAATCACACTCACTCCCAAAGTTTTAAGCACTATCACACAAGTTTCGTCATGGCCGCTATAAAGTGTATCTTAAGTGTTGCACTTGTTGTAACTTATTGTAAAGTTGTCACATGAAGGAAATGCATTGTTCATGTGTCATGGATGATCTATGTTAATTTTGTCATCAAGTATTCTAATTGTTTGATCACATTCGAATCCTTATCACGACTCACATCTGTCTCACCAGTCTCACACTTAGCCATTTCTGGAAAGGCTTCCCGACCAAACAACCTAGCTTCATCCAGCCTCCCTGAACTACACCCTACAAAGTTTTAGTCCTCTAGCATTGACCTTCCCACTTGGAACTATGTAATGCGTAGTTCTTGCTTCCCAGGACTGTTTCACTGCTCAATTTTTGTGCTCAAGATCCGAGCTTGACTTCCAAAATTGTGCAATCCTTTCTCCCATCCTTGCCCTAACTGTGCACTACATAATCACAAACCACAAGATCATTCCTTGAGTCTCTGAACTGCACAGTTGTGCAATATCCTAGCCTCCTATTGTAGCGGCTACAACCACCCTCCAAAGTTTTTCCTATGCTTCAATTTTGGAACGTCCCTTATAAACCACAACAACTCATCTTGCATTGATCCAAGTACTTGTTCTTCGAATGAGCCTTATTATTTTCATCTTGAATTTTGTTTTCTCACTCAGTTAATTTTCTAACCCACAATCCAATCTCTTGACTTTGTCCCTTGAAATTTTTAGGTTTGCCTTAGAGAACTATGCAATTCTTGAGGGAAACTGGCCTTGCTTTCGAGAATTACACAGTCGTGACTACTAGTGAGCCTTGAGCTCAAAAAATGTATAGTACTCAATGGAAACCATCCCTAAGTTGGGAAATTGCATAGACAGGAGAGGCATCCCAAATCCACTCAGCCTGGAAATTGCACAAACCCCACTGTGCTCAGAAACTACGCAGTGCATGAGCTAGAGAGTTGCCCAGTCCTTCCCAAAACTGTGCAATATTTCGGGGCAATGCATGCAAGTTTTCCCTGAAAAAGAAAAAAAGAGAAAAGAAAAGAATCATCCCTAAAAATAGGTATCTATTTTTAGAAACTTGAAGGAGGAACTTGAGTTATTTTAGAAACTATCACCAAGTGTCACTTTTTCCTTGATTTTAGGCATGCACATCATAAACCATAACTTGACCAAATCTATTTGATCGACGCTACTAGATCTCATTTTCACACTCGATCTTGGAGCTCTAGCATTCCCGAGGAGATCAAGGAGACTTTGGTACGTCATTGTTGCTTTTTTAGGTGTTTTTTTTCTCGTCTTTTGTTGTTTTTTCTATCACTTTTTGTTGTTTAGCTTGTGAGAGTGTTGTTTCACTTGTTTCTTTGAAAAAATACTGTTGTTTTAACTTTTTTTATCTTGTAGAAGTTTTGTTTCAAGTTATATATTTCCTTTCCCAAGTGTCGCATGTGTTTTCTCATTTTTACACCAATGATCGTTGTAGCGACGACTCCCTTCATATGCTTCATTTTCCTTCAGTTTGTTTGATTCCTGCATTTGTTTCACATGCATGCATCAATAATTAGTCAGATTTGCACTCATCATCACATCATCCTTCATATCTATTTTTTTTCACACTCCCCATGGAAAGATCTGGGTCCCCTTTCCCAGATCTCAATGTGCACAACTAGCACTGTGCAATTTGAGAGCTCAAGGCTTCTGCCTTAGCTTCTAGAATTGCATAGATCTTGGCCTAGGATGGCTCCAAATACACACTATGTTGTTCTAGGAGCTAGCCTCCCAACTTATCCATTGAGATTGTGCAATGCACAATCTCTCCCGGCCTTGGCCCAGAGTGAACTACGCAGTTCTAGTCATCAAGCTTCCTGATTGACTATTGGGATTGTGTAGTGTGCAGTTCCCACAATGAGCATGTGACCTCTGTCCTCCAAGATTGTGCAATCCTTCCCATAATGAGCTTGGATTTTTGTGTTATCTTGTCTTGAAGTTTCTTTAAGTTGACATTTACTTTCAATGAGTTTCCTCTCTATCCCACAGGTACAACATTTGTTGGGAACCTCTCTAGCAGTTACAATTAACATGGAATCCAATAGAGATGCATCAAATGAAATTGTTGAAAGTAGTATTGGGGAAGCAGTTGAGCATATATCAATGGATTTTCTAGTATATGCAAATACTTAGTCATTCATTGATAAGGTTACAACACTTACATGGTAGAAAATCAAATATACTTTTGCCTAGAAATTCAGGCAACACTTAGAGGACCAGAAAGTTTATCTTAGTATCCAGTGGTCACGATTATATAAGGTTGCATGAAAGTACCCTACCTTCCCATGTGCGGACATCATTAGCTAGATTTTCTCACATACAGATGAAGAGACTATGACATAGAGCAGTTGCAGTGGGAGAGAGCTTGCCACCATTAGGGCAAAGAACTTTCAACAGATGTATCATTTACCCGAGCTGGTGAAGTGCATGAAATCGCTCTTCTATGCCACCCATAGATATATGAACATGAGAGATATTTCTAATCACTGGGTTAAAGAGTCATTGAAGTTTAGACAGAAAACATACCCATGTTTACAAGACAAAGTCCCTAAAGAAGGCTTACTAGTTCTTGATCATATTTCCCTACATAATATATGGTCAAGAGAAAACAAAAACCTTTCCTGAAGTGTGGGTGGTCTTACGGGACCAGTTGGTGAATGATGGGAAGCCTTTCAATGGGTCGGATTTGTTGGCTCATTAGTTGAAGACCCATGTGGCTAAGGCTCATAATCCACCCAAGAATGAGAAAGCAAGGTTTTACATGTCTCCATACGTACTCGATGCAATATGTGCCCAACAATAGTTCCCTAGCATAAGCTGGACACAGAAACCAAAAGAGACTATCATCAACATCTATTGCATGTTTTTTTCTAGCTACAGCTATCAAGTGATGGAAAGGTGAATTGACCATTTTGTCATTCCATTGTACGAGATTATCTTTGAGCAGGATCCACTTTGCATGCCCCAAGAAGAAATGGAGGCAATAGTGTTACACTAAAATTTGTCACCATGACTATTTGCAGTTAGTATGGCTCCATCAACAGTCATACTATCCTCCTTGGCAAGCCTCATACCTCTGCTCCTCATGTCAAACTTCAAGAAAGAGAGAAAGTCATTTAAAAACATGTTTATCTTTGGGTACGTAGGTTCTCTCTACCTTACCTGCGTGTACGCATCCCAAGTTCATAATACCTGCGTACTTGTACGCTTTGTATGTCAAGGGATGGGTGTGTACTCCTGTAAAGGTCAAAAGGCGCGAGTTTCATCTTAAAAAAGTTACTTGTGGTCATTTCTAGAGCATTCTAGAAGATTGTTTGACGTGTATTGAGCGCCTCCAGATGGTTCATGCATCCCTATGAAAGAGAAACTTATCCCATCAAGAGAGGAGCTACCCCATCCAAAAGAGGGAGTATCCCATTGATGTTGGACCTGAATAACTTCCTCTAGAACACTATAAATACAGGCAGGCCAGAGGAGGGAGAGGCTGAAAGTTGAACATTCTAAAGGGTAGATGCTGCTGGAATTAGGACTTCCATTGTTAACTTGTGAGGAGAGATTACCAT
The DNA here is from genome assembly GCA_000404065.3 of Pinus taeda. Lineage (NCBI taxonomy): Eukaryota > Viridiplantae > Streptophyta > Pinopsida > Pinales > Pinaceae > Pinus > Pinus taeda. Next base: position 10,446 of record APFE030974821.1, on the reverse strand, counting down.
CCTTTCTTGTTGCCATATTGGAGGTGGGTGAGCTTGTCAAGGTAGAGGAAATCTCTTGTTGGACCCTGGGAGGAGCTTGCGCAACACCAAGGCTCAGGTTGTAATGGTTCCTTTTTTGTTTCCTTAATACAAATAAGTCTATTCTTCTCAATGATTTGTTGTTAATGAATTATTTCATGTACTCCTTGGTCTATATGATGAATATGCTTTGTTTTATGAAATATGCAAGTGTTACGTAATCGTTTGACTGTTAGTGTATGCAGGTCTTAAAGTGAAGGAGGAGCTCATCTGGATCAGCAAGGCTGGACTACTACAACAAGCGTTGGATTTGAGGTAGGATCGAACGACACTTGGTTTCTCATAGAATAATGTATGTTTAGAGAAGGATTGCTCTTGTTTGTCTTGTTTGTCACTAGAGAGTCTTAGACTCCTAGGGAGATTAGGTTTGTCCGCAAAAATAACTCTTTCCGCATGACAAATTGGGGACTCCATTGATGTGATTGATTTTTCCTTTGAGTATTACTTTGATCTGAAAAGAGTCTTGTTTCTTTTTTTTTTTGGTTGCTTGGCTGTGTTTTTGGGTGGCTTAGCTTAGAGTCGAGTTAGAACTTAGGTTTTCTATATTTTACAGTAGTACGCACCCTCTGCGTTAGACACAGTGCGTACTTGTACGCACTGTATCTGTGTACACAGAGCGTGCACGCACCTGGTTAAACAGGCTGCCTGCGTACCCTGTTAAAATTGAGAAAAATCCTTTTTTTATCACTTTTTCCTTTTAGATTTTGGTTTTCTTAGTCTTTACTGCCCAGATCCACTGGTTGACTGTCAAAAATCTTCACTTGCACTTGTTCCATTAGTGTCGAAAGTTTTAGTGAAATTCCTTGAGATTTTAGCCTTAGGGTTTTGATTTTTATATTGGTCCTGTAGTGACTTTGGGTTTAGAAGTTGCAAAGCCTTAGATATCTCTGGTTTTGTCAGTCTTCTTAGGAGTGGGACCAGTCGCAAAATCTACCCTCGTGAGCGACCTACCTTTGTGTTGCCTCTTTGCAAAATTTCAATATAACTTGTTCATTTAAAGTTGTGAATTTCATTTTCAAAAAGAACAAAACGAGATTGAGTTTTTGTTTTGATTAGTTTGTGATTCTGCATAAACTAGTCCTTGGATTAATCATTGCCAAGTAAAACATCCCGGAATCATCCTAGTAAGCTTTTGCTTC
>APFE030974809.1:0-104573 GCA_000404065.3 Pinus taeda | reverse complement strand
AAAAGATTGTGATCATTGTGATTGATGAAAATCACAATTGAGATGAAGACAATGACTTGATGTAGATTTAAGGGTTGTCATACAAATCATACAAAGTAGTTGTCATACAAAGTTTAAATGGAATGGTTGAATGAAAAAGTAATTTTTGTTTTGTCATTATACTAGTAGGAATCTTCCACATTATACAATGGACCACATAAAAATAATAATAATACAAAGTAGTTGTTATTAAATATAATCATAAAAAGAAATAAAATCATTCAAAATAATTGTTATTAAATGGTAGTTGTCATACAAATCATACAAAGTAGTTTTCATATATTATAGTTGAATGCAAGGTAATTTTTTTTTTTGTCATTGTACTAGTAGGAATCTTACAGAATGGTATAGATAGGTACAGTGAACCACATAAAATAATAATAATTAGTTGTTATTAAATGGAAGCATAAAATAAAAAATAAAAAATAAATAAAAATAAAAATCATACAAAATAGTTCTCATTATATGGAACCGTTGAATGCAAAGTAGTTGTTTTCATCATTGTACTAATAGGAATTCTACAAATTGATACAAAGAATCACATTTAAAAAACATAAACATGTTGTCTTTGGATATTCGAGATTGGTACACTAAACCACATTCTAGAATTTTTTTTTTTATACAAAATACCAAAAAAAGATGATTATACCGTAGAAATCATTACAAGTCACCATCCAAGTAGCTCGTACCAGATTGTTACAATGAACAACTTAAAAAAATATTACACTAGGAATGATATCTATCTTTCCAAATAATGGATGAATGTAAATTAGCTTTTTGGCTCTCTTTTAGATTTAGATATTTTAGAAATATTTCAGGAAATAAATAAATAAATAAAATAAATGAAAATAAATAAATTGAAATTAAATTAAAAAATAAATAGATGTAAAAATTAAAAACTAATAAAGATAAATAATAAATAATCTTAATTATAATTAAATAATTAAGATAATAATAAAATAATAATATTCGAAAAAAGAAATGAAATATTTCAAAATCTAATAAACAATAATGATATCATCGGATTCGCAATTTCCTGCTATAAGTAGAGATGAATGCAATGCTTTTAAAACTATATTTTGGCATTGCATTTTATTTTTTCTATTTTTGTTTTTGTTTGTGGACATCGCCACTAATCAAATCATAGTGACATAATCATGTTTAAATAAGTTGAGCGTTAACGAGTGAAAATGCTCGTCTTTAGCTCTATATAGGGTGTTTGCAAGCACTTAGGTGAAGGGCTGAATGGTGACGGCCCTACGGTCAAGGTCACATGAAGCTGTGAACGAGATGGTGCAATCCATTATCGACAATGGTGATGTGAACGACCCATTTTACATGCTTGACCTCGGAGTCGTGGTGGATTTATCGCACAAATGGCAAGAGGCCCTCCACAGTTTCTGCCTCTTCTATGTCATCAAGTGTAACCCAGAGCCAACATTTTTCCTGGCCCTATCTATGCTTGGTTCTAGATTCAACTACTCGAGCTGGGTGGAGATCAAAGCCATCCTGAAGCTTGAATTCTCGCTTGATTGAATAATGTATCCAAATCCATGCAAGGCAGAGACACAACTCAAATACGCAGCTAGTGTGGGCATGCATCTAACAACTTTTGATTGCATTGAGGAAGTTGATAAAATAAAGAACTTCCACCCACGATATGCCCTATTGCTGAGGGTGAAGGTACCCAATGAGGAGGCAGGTGGCATGTGGAGCCCATTGGATCACAAGTATGGAGCAAAGGAAGTCGACCTGCTATTGCAGGAAACACAGGGTTCTCACCTTGTTATGCAGGGTGTCTCGTTTCACGTAGGAAAAAGGGTCTCATGCTTAGGCATCTATGCAAGCACAATAGTGATTGTTCTGGATTTTTTTGATTCAGCTTCTCGGATTGGGATGTTGAAACTTAGTATTGTTAATATCGGTGGCAGTTTCACTACGAGACAATTATTTCTAGAGGTCGCGACTATAGGAAAAACATCCATGCTTTTGCTATTCTCATGCATAGAATGTGCACTATCATCCTGTTCATGACCTCTATCTGGCCATCAGTTTGGGGATGGAAAGTTGTGGACTTAGTGAGTTTGGTGTCCACATCGAGCAAATATTAGACAAAAAAGTACTGAGGAACCTGCTGTCCCAATATAAGATGATAAATTGTGGGATCCCAATGTGTACCCACACTCGTTCAAAGAAGAGCTTAGTAGTGGCTTCAACTGTGATATTATTCTTGCAAGCCACCATAATGGTCATCTTCGAGAATCTATCAATGACCACAAAAATAAATTGATTGCCATTTTTAATATAAGGAAGGCCCGACATGTAATCCATGGAGATTGATTCCTAAGGTCAACTAGGGGTAGGCATTCGAGTATAGAGGCCTTGCTTCTTGATGGTCGATTTGGAAATGGTACAGGAAGTGTAGGATCTAATGTACTTCCTGATTTCTTATCGAAGATTTTGCCAATAGAAATACTCTTGCAGCACTTCCACCATTTTCTAGACCCCAAAATGATGAGCAACCCAACTGTAAGGCACTTACCAAATCATCATGGCACGCTTGCTTGAAGGAACACAGAGGTGTCCTAGGTGGCGAAACGAAGCATCCTGGAGGTGAAAATATGGAACTTGTTGACCCTCTAAGAGCGTATGGTATATGTGGCTAAATTCTAGGTTTCTTTTTTAGAGAAGTTTCCAATCCAACCTTTCATTCCCACAAGAGTTCAACACGGTGGTTAATGCCAAGATTAATGGTTGGATGAGGTAGTCTACAACGTTATTGGTGTTGCCCTTCTTATACTTGATATTCAAATGGAACTGTTGCATGTATGTGGACCACCTCTATTGTCGATCATTCTGTAACTTCCCTTGCATCCATATAAACTGAAGGGGTCGGTGGTTAGTGTGGATAAATGTTTCCTTCCCCAAAATGTAATGCTTCCATTGTTGGTAGGCCTGCACAATGGAATACATCTCTTTGTCATAAATGGGATACATCAAGAGTGTGTTTGAAAGTATCCCATTGTGATATGCCAATGGATGCCCCTTGTGGAGTACTAAAGAAGGTATGTTTTTGTTGATTATTTTGGTCTTTTCATTAAAACTCACAATCCCTTTGCATCATGAACTAGGTAGATAATAAGAAATCATGACAAAATCTATAGGATTTATATGTAACATGAAAAAACTTGATAATTTCCATTTCTTATGCAGGAAAAGGGAAAAACGAAAGATTGTCATTCCAAAGAAAAAGACAGGGCCAAGTTAACAGTTGTCCCTTTGGCAGGGAACCACATGCAAACAAGGCGATCCAAATTAAAGCATATCAGCCAGGGAAAGAAAAAGTAGATATCGACTTGTTGCAAAAAAACAAATGGATAACTGGGAATTAACAGTTTTGCGAATCCCTCAGGATCCTTTGATCCTGAGGGATCTTGCCTTAACAATTTTTGCATCATTGATATCTCTACCTTAGCTGTTATAAAAAGCGACAGCAGCACTAGCCTGGGAGAGGATCTACTATCATTTTTCTATGTAAATTTTCTTTGTATTTGATTCTTTAATCATCGGCTCTCATTGAGAAGTAATCTGCTATAACTCTATTTTAATTTTTTAATTTAAACCTGGTTGTTGTTTCATCTTTGATCCTAGAATAATCTCAAGCGGTGTGCCCGTGGAGGCTACGGGCCCAACCCTAGTGGAACACTTGCTTCTATACTATTACCTTCCATTTGTGCTTGGTTTTCATTATCAGCTTTGTTTGGTAATTTGATATGTTTTGTCATTTTACATCACGGCTTTGTTATATATGATTTATTTTCGATTGAGCAATTTTGGTCTCTATTACAGGAATGTTGTATTGTTCATTCTAATTTTGTAGTTTATTATTGTTCCTTTAATCATTAATATAATATTCCTGGTCTTTATGGAATGTTATCATTGTTCAGCTACAAAGTAATCGTGTTATAACATTCATAAGTTGGTATTTTTGTATTCATCTATGGTTTACATTTAATTGTGATTTTTGTTCAACTGACATTGATGTTCCATTACAAATTACAATCCTTATTATTTATAACTAAGATTGATATTGGTGGTATTGAAATCAGATTAGTGCTTTTCTCAATATTAAGGCGTGTTGTGTGTGTTATTTATCCTGGTTTATCGTGCACTTACATTTGGCTCTGTGTACTATTCTATATTTCATTGTTAATCACTTACCCTTCTATTTCCCTGTGTGGTTCGATTTATTTTTAGAGTAAAGATTGATACCTAATTTCTATAGGAAAAGATTATTGGACTTATCTCTCAAGATTAAGATGTTGTTGTTTCTAATAATTAGTTGTTGTTACATTTTCTAGTTGTTGTTCCATTCCCTAGTTGTTGTTCCATTCCCTAGTTGTTGTTCCATTTCCTAGTTGATGTTCCATTTCCTGATTATTTTTGTTATCATTGCTTTGGTGTGCAGAACGATCTGAAACTATAGTGGGCATTGACATTTTTTGTCTACACCTAGATTGATGATCTGTTCCTTTATTTTCTTTAGTTTCATTAGTTTACAGAGGGATGAGTTACTGTTACTGGAACCTTGACTAATAAATTGTTTAGTTTTCCGAATGCATGATTCCAGTCTTAAAGTGCTTTGCTGTAAGTAGATTTTATTTTAAGCATCTGTTTACTCTTGTATTTTGAGCACTATACTACTAGCATTACATTGACAAATGACAGCCTCAAACTGAGACATTCTTTGAAATAAATAAACTTTCCTGGATTGACAAGATAATGTGAGGTAATTAGAGGTGAAAAAGACCATTTTTATGACTAGATATTTTGGCGCCGTTGCCAGGGAAAGAGTGTAGCCATTTGTATCTTTTCAGAGTAGTGTAAGATCCTGTTAGGAAAGAATTGGGTTTTAAAAACGGAAGGTAAGAACTTGCATGCAGAGTATATAATAGCCCTTCTCCCCTACCTGCTTTCTTGTAGATTTGTTGTTGTTTTGTTTGGGTAGAACTTAGCAGTTGATTTGTGTGCATGACTAAGCATAAAAATCCAGAAAGGAATCCCAACCCTCTACCCAAGCCTGATAAAGCTAAGGGGTCGGTGACCCTTGGCCGATCAACCTTTATGGACAAAATCCTTATGAAAGCAGAATCTCAGCCTTCAGTAGGACCTAGAAACGTTACTTCTAGACAGCCTACTAGTTCATTTTAGGCCCTAGGATCACCATTTGTGGCCTTTGCTGGGGTGCATAGTCAAAACGAAGAGCAAGATTTTCAAGAAATTAAAAATTCTAGCCTAGAAGCACTGCAAGAAGGGAATCTTAGCAACCTCTGGGAAGGAAGAGGAGAAACAGGAGAAACTGAAGAACCAAGATCTCCTATTGGGGTAATTCAGCCATTAAGTAGTGTAGATAAGGGAAGTGCTGCAAAAATCATTTATAGCGAACTTGAAAAAAATTCAAGAACCTGAATCCCCCCGGACATTAGGTACTCTCATTATCCTAGATAAAGGAAGTGTTTTCAAGGCCATTCCCATTAAAGCCATTTCCCCTCGACAACCTAGGAATACCCTCCTAGATATTCCAGAAGGTTATTGGAATATATTTGACCAAATGGACCAAAACCAGCCAAACACCCAAACCTCTACACTGCAATACCCCATTGTGGATATCGTAGCTAATGCACCTAAGAAAGAAATTCCTATTCAACATATCCCTACATTCGATGTTCTTACATCAGAGGAACCAGATGCATTCCTGTTTGAATTTGACATGCTGTGTAGAGGATATGACCACACCACCAATCCCCAAAAACTGAAATTATTTCCCTCTACATTAAAAGGGGTTCCTTTAAGATGGTTTATGGGATAGGGTGGCGGCATTATAAATAACTGGGATCAAATGAAGGAGCCTTTTTTAAAAAAATATCAGGATTATTGTAGGTCTAGAGAGTTAAAAGATGAAATATTTCAGATGGTAGCTAGACCAAATGAAGCATTAGAGGAGTATGTTGAATGTTTCCAGTATAATCTTCAAATATCTCCTTATGCATCATCACCCTTAACTGATAATGTATTAAAAACAACGTTAATTAGGGGAACGAAGGAGTAGTGGATTGAAACATTAAATATTATGGGAAAAGGATATATTTATCAAGAAAAATTTGCTGACATTATTAATCTATGTATGAGGAGTTTGACAGGCAGCACAAGACTAAAACCAGTAGAACATGATCAGTTTGCAAGAGATAATAGAATTTTGGCAGAAGGAGTAACTCGTGTATAAATTAAATTTGTTAGAAAATTTTAAAACTGATATATTGGGGACGCTGACAACACAACTTGATATTATGCAGGCCAAACAAAAGCAGGCAGAGGCAGAACAAAATTTGGCAATCTTTTGTTCCAGCTGTAGAAAGAAACACAGCCATAAGGAGTGTCCATTAGATATAGTCCATGTTTGTTCCATTTGCACAAAAGACCACTCTACAATGAGCTATCCCTCACTTCCTGGATTGAAAGTGGTATATAAGGAAGCAGAAGAAGAGCCAGAATCAGTGTATCTACTCAATCAGTGTTGTCAATGGCAGCCACGACAATCAGGTATGTTTTCAGATCTACCTTCTTCTTTTCAGCCTCCACAATATCATGCTCAATAATATAATACAATGTGGAAAAATCAACCTTGCTTCCCGAATTGGTCACAACAGTCATTCCCTTCATCATCTCCATGGCCCAATAAACCAAGCCAACCGAACTGGACAAATTTTCCCTATACCCCACCATATTGGAAAAATAATGTATATCCAGCACAATGGACCCCTCCTACTTCACAGAGTCAAGCCTGGCAAAGACCGATGAATCAGCCAGTAGAAACCATCCCAATCCATCAACCTACACTGCCAGCGTTACAACAAAACCCCCAGCCTAACTTAAGACTGCAACTCCCAGCCCAACCCATCCCTAATCCGAATAATATATCGGTCCAATCTATTCAAATAATTGAAACACCATAAATAGGAACCGATATAAGGGAGTGTAATGACCTTCAATTAAGATCTGGGCATATCATCGAAACGGAGGGAGATAAAGCAGCTCAACGTGAAAATCAATTACTTATAGAACAACTACCACAAGAAGAGGATGTGACCAGACAACAAATTCATAATCAAGCAACCACATCCTCTCCCCCATTCCCAGAACGATTAATTATACCTCGACCTATACAATATCCTGATTTTGACATTCTCGGCAAACTAAAAAACCTGTACATAAAAATCGCGTTCCTCCAAGCCATTTAAGACATTCTGATATATGCAAAGACTATCAGAGAATTATGTATAAAGAAACCGACGAGGAGAATAACAAATAATCTAAGAGTCCAATTAGTTGGCACTCTATCTGACTTATTATCTAGAAACGAAACACCCTTTAAATATGAAGACCTAGGAAATCCAATAGTAACCGTACAAATTTATGGTCAAACCTTCTCAAATACCTTAATTGATCTAGGAGCTGCAATTAATATCTTAACAACTACCACTTGATAAAGATTAGCCATTACATCAGTAGAACCAACCTCTACTTTATTATAATTAGGTAACCAATCTGTGGTTAGGCCAGAGGGCACAATACATGATGTCATGGTATCCATTGACTCCTGGGAGTATCCTGTCAATTTTCTAATAATAAACCCCAAAAACTGACTTGATGGACATCCATTGATTTTAGGCAGACCTTGGCTTGCAACTGTCGATGCTTATATTGGCTACCGACAAGGCAATATGAACATAACTAGAGGGAAAAATATCAAGAACCTAGCTTTATACCCTCCAGCGTAGCCAAGTGTCACAATAATAAAAAATGACAAGCATCCTGTATCATACCTCACCGAAAATATTAGATCTCCATTAACTATAACAGAGGCCCTTGATTTCAAAAGACCAAACAGAAGATGATTCCATTAACAATTTTATTAGCCAGCTAAACCCAGATCCCACATACAATGCCACATGATAGAAGCAGCATTTGATAATGAATTAGAAGAAGATCCTCTTAAAGATACACACAAGCAAACAATACCCACTACTTCTGTTTCAAATAGCAAAATTGTAGAAATTGAGTTAGGAAAGACTTTAAACATTAACTTCCGAACAAGAAGATAAGCTCATTCAACTATTGAGGAAATAGAAAGAAGCATTTGCATGGGACTACCCTGACATGAAAGGAATTGATCCTCAGTTATGTACACACCACATTGACATAGAAAAGGATGTGAGACCTATTCGCCAACCACAAAGGAGACTCAATCCTCATCTAAAATACATTGTAAAAGTTGAACTTCAAAAAATTTTAGATGTCAACTTTATCTACCATATCTCCAATAGTAAATGGGTCTCTCCATTTGTTGTGGTACCAAAGAAGAATGAAAAGTGGAGTATTTGTGTAGATTATAGAGAGCTAAATAAAGCAACACGAAAAGACCACTTTCCCCTTCCATTCATTGACCATGTATTAGACACTTTGGTAGGAAAGAAATTCTTTTCTTTCTTAAATGACTTCAGTGGATGCAATCAGATTCAGATTTCCCCTGAAGACCAAGACAAAACCACTTTTACTTGTCCTTGGGGAACATTGTCCTGCAGAGTTCTACCTTTTGGCTTATGCAATTCTCCTGCCACATTTCAAAGGGCTATCCTCAGTATCTTTTCAAACTTAATAAATGAAGGGCTTGAAGTATGCATGGATGACTTTACACCATACGGAGACGATTTTGACCCAGCATTAGACACATTGGAAAAAGTCCTACAGCGCTGCATTGCCACCAGGTTTTGTTTGAGCCATGAAAAATGTTATATGATGATGACTTAAGGACTTATCCTAGGCCATTATATCTCAACAGCTGGCATATAGGTAGACCCAGCCAAAATTCAAATAATTTTGCTAATTCCTACTCCTACCACTCAAACAGAGGTACACAGGTTTCTTGCATTTTCTGGTTATTATAGAAGGTTTATAGAACATTTTTTGCATATTGTTGCTCCTCTATATGCACTGATAGGTAATGTTGACTTTCTTTGGACAGAAAAATGCAACCGTGCTTCTCAGGATCTGAAGAAGCTTGTGTCCATAGCCCCAGTCCTGCGAGTACCAAATTTGGACCTGCCATTTCAAATTTCATCAGATGCCTCAGATACAACTATGGAGAAGTCCTTGGGTACGAAGAAGACAAAAAACCATACGAAATTTATTATATTAGCAAGAATTTATCTCCTGCTAAATTAAATTATACTATTACTGAAAAGGAATTTCTAGTTGTAATACATGTTGTCAATAAATTCAGGCATTACATTATTGGATATCCCGTTATCTTGTATACATATCACTCAACCAAAAAATTATTGGCAAATAAACCAATCACAAATGGTAGAATAACTAGATGGTTGATTTTAATGCAGGAATTTGATATTACAATCAAGGACCAACCTAGAAAAGAAAATCATGTAGTTGACTTTCTCTCATGAATGCCGAAACCAATGGACGCAACAGCAGTTGAAGATCAATATCTAGATGAGCATTTGTTTGTTGTCACTGTTAAAACACCCTGGTACACTAATGTTGCAAGTTACTTAGCAGCAGGTAAATTACCGAAACATCTGACCCCCAATGAACGAAAATAGACTGTCTAGCGAAGTGCTCAATTTTCTTGGATTGGGGGCTACCTGTTCCATACAGGGGCAAATATGCACATCAGGGGATGCGTCCACGACGATGAAATTTTTGACATTTTAAAATCTTGTAATGAAATACCATGTGGTGGACATTTCACCAATCACAGAACTGGGCATAAGGTCCTGCAAACAGGGTATTATTGGCCCACAATCTTCAAAGATGCAAAGAAGTTCGTTCAAGCCTGTGATAGTTTCCCAAGAGGAGGACACCCTGGTCAGACCGACGAAATGCCCCTAAATCCACAGCTAGTTATTGAACCGTTCGAGCGATGGGCCCTCAATTTCGTTGGACCAATTAACCCATCCTCAAACCAGAAAACGTATATTTTGGTAGCAACAGAATATGTCACCAAATGGGTTGAAGCAGAGGCATTGCCAAAAACTACAGAGGATTCTGTCATACAGTTCCTATTCGATATATTTGTGCATTATAGGCTTCCAAGAGGTATAATTACAGACAATGGTTGACAGTTTGCTAGTAACAAAATTGCTGCAACACTAAAAAATTATCATATCTAGCACAAAATCACCTCTCCATACCACCCACAGGCAAATGGTCAAGTAGAAATCAGAAATAAAATAATAGAAGAAATCTTAACAAAAACCATTGCATTACATAGACGTGATTGGGCTACAAGACTACCAGAAGCCTTGTGGGCTTAAAGAACAACATGGAGAAGCACTACTGGCTATTCACCATACCAATTGGTGTTTGGAAAGGAACCCATTTTTCCCATAGAATTTGAAACCCAAACACTACGAACAACAGAAGAATTAGGCCTAGATTTAAATGAGGCATAGATTAATATATTACAACATATCAATGAGCTAGATGAAATCAGGCTCTCTTCCCTCCAAAACACTGCATTAATCCAATAGAAGCGAGCTAAATGGCATGATGATCTCATTAAAAATAAAGTCTTCCACGAAGGAGATTGGGTGCTTTTATACGATTCCAGGTTTCAAGATTTTCCCGAGAAACTTCAGACTCGTTGGCGAGGGCCATATGAAATCCAAAAGGTACATGATAATGGCACCCTTACTCTAACCACCATTAACAGATGTGGATATACATTCAAGGAAAACGACCACCAAGTTCGACTATATCGAAAACCACTTACTCAGGAGTCCTTCTATCAGCAACTATGCAAAGACTACGACATGCAAATTTTGGGGGAGGAAGAGAAATCTTCCTCGCCTATGATTCATTAAGTGATTCAATTATTTTTACATTTTGTACATAGTTCGTTTGTTTTGTTAGCATAAATTACTCCTTGTACATATTTGTTTTGTATTTGCACCTTACAGCACCTTCACCATTCTGTTGTTCTTTTTTTAATGGAAACATCATTGTCATTCCTTTTCTGAAGGGACAGCATTTCTGTACACTTTTGTTGTTTTTGCTATTGCTTTTTCCAAAGGGACAACATTTTCATTTTGTTATTCCTTCTTTCAAAGGAACAACACCGTTTTTTTCAGTCGTTCCTTTCTCACTTTCATTTTGTTGTTCCTTTATCAAAGGAACAACACTTTTGATTTTTGTTGTTCCTTTTCCAAATGAACAACATTTGCATTTTCTGCTATTCCTTTTCCAAAGGAACAACACTTTTGATTTTTTCTATTCCTTTTCCAAAGGAACAACATTTGCGTTTTCTGTTGTTCCTTTTCCAAAGGAACAACACTTTTAGTTTTTATTGTTCCTTTTCCAAAGGAACGACATTTGTGTTTTCTGTTGTTTTTTTTCCAAAGGAACAACACTTTTGATTTTTGTTGTTCCTTTTTCAAAGGAATGGCATTTGCATTTTTTATTATTCCTTTTCCAAAGGAAAAACACTTTTGCATTTTCTATTGTTCCTTTTCCAAAGGAACAACACTTTTGATTTTTGTTGTTCGTTTAAAAAAGGAATGACATTTGCATTTTCTGTTGTTCCTCTTCCAAAGGAATAACACTTTTGGTTGTTGTTGCTCCTTTTCCAAAGGAACGACACTTGCATTTTTTGTTGCTCCTTTTTCAAAGGAACATCACTTGTATTTTTTTTATCTTCCTTTTTGAAATGGCAACATTCTTGTATTCCTTTTACTTATGCTTGTTCTCCTCACTGATCCAATTTAAAGATGTTTGATATTCCTATTGTTTCAAGTCTTTTGGGAACAAAGCTATACACTCATGCAATGGATACAAAACTACAGCATACTGAAATCAGTAAATTATATAAAATTGCTATTTTTTAGAAGAAATTGCTCTGAATTGGTAAGAGGAAAGAGGAAAGGACAAAATTATCCATTATTTTTGTTGTCATTATTCTACTAATACTGATATTATTGGTTATATTTATCATGTCGGTTCTTTTTAAATTCTCATAATCTTCTTTGATCATTATTAAGCAATAAGAATAAAGGGTCTGTATTTTTCTGTTGAGATGTTAAGACTTCTTCCACCATTCCTACTCTTAAGGAGTGTTGATCCACCCTTTGTGTATAAATAGAAAAGTACTTTATGAAATTTTTTTTTATATAACTTATGGGTTGTCAAATGTAGGATAGGGGGTCTCATCAAGAGCTAGCCTACCATGATCATAAGGAAGAAAGTGAAGTGGCATTCCCACTATGGCCACCACACCAAAGATATGATCCAAGAGGCACATCAGAAAATAAAGAGCCTTTGGAACAGGAGGTCTCATCATGAGTCGGCCTGCCTACCTTTCACTTCTTCCTCCTGAATGGCATTATGGCTAACTGGTCACCAAGCCAGAATAATGGCCTACATTTTGACATTGCATAACACTTCCTAAGCATATACAAAGGATCATGGTTCCATGGGTGAAACAAACAACTCTGTCAAGGTTATGGACACCTGTCGGTAGCAGAGCTCTATTAATGGTATTTAAGTCACATTACTTATACACCAATAGTAATCATCAACACCCTCTTGTCTCTTATAGCTTTGTAATATGTCACATAAGATTATGTATATCATTTTCCCGAACTATTAAACACATGAAAATCTATTATAACCAATCATGACAGAAAAGTTGATAACGTAGGTGTGAACGTAGGTGTCTTATCCTCCCAGCCTCACATCATGTCACAAAAGTCTCTCATTTGTTAAGCGATCCGACTATACACCTCGATTTCGGCAATGTACTCCTTTTATAACACATGGCATTTCGGCATACGCTGTCCCTTTATGACTCTATATTCTGGCAGTCCGGCATGCCGCTCCCTCATTTGATGGTCGAGGACGACCTATTGCATTGCAGGGGGGAGGCAGGTCACCTCATCATTTGCTAGTATACATGTCAGGATATTATTCGGAAAATTGTTTATTTGGGAATAGCAAGGCTCAACGGTATATTGTTTTTCAATTTGCATGGCTTCTTGTTCCTAAGCCATTTCCATAGTATGCTCTGTGGCAATTAGTAAGTGACTCAAGATTTGAGTGAGTCCTACTATTTTGTTAGTTTCTTCGTGTTCTAACAGATTGAACAGCCTATTGTTCCATTGCCATCTTTGATATTTTACAGTGACGCTAAAAGCATGGGAGCTATATCAATTCAAAGAGAACCACAGGTATTGACAGTATTTAATGCAACACGGGAGATCCTGGAAAGGGCAGGTTGGTTAGTTTATCTCCATCATTTACAGGAATCCAACGAGACCATAACAATAGAATTCTTGCAGAACTTGCAAGAATATCACTCCATAGTAAGGGGGAGACACATTGCGGTCACCAATGACATAATTGCAGAGGTCTCAGGACTACCAGTCACTGGACCTGTGTGGAGGATAAAGAAGGAGAGACTGCAAAAGATCATAAAAATCTTCCATGATGAAGGCCAAAAGTTGACAGTCAAAGGAAAGGGAGTTCTACCAACAGCATTAAGAGAGCCATGAGTAGAATTGGCGAAGATCGTCTAGAGCTACATCACCTGTGAAGGAAGGAAAGATGTGTTAAGACCATGAGACCTTAAACATTTAGTCGTATTAAAACAAAAATGCTCTGTAAACTTACCTGCATTTTTAAATTCATTACTTCATGATGTTTCCCGAAGCATGAAAAAGTCACAACATGTAGAATCAATAGTAAGTCACCATAAGTTGATACGGTTGATAGTTAGCCACAACCTTTCTCAATAACAGAGTAGCTGGGAAGAGCTAATTTCCATGATAGACGTGGCATTGACTATGCCATCCCAAAAACATAAGCATGCTACCAGTACACCAGATAGACCATTGAAATGGAGGAAATAAGTCAGACTGGCATAGATTAGAGGGAGGCTAGAAAATTCCCAAGGGGATGCTAGCCAACCAGTGGAGATAGATGATTTAGGGATGAGCAACCCCCACAATTGGAAGGAGAAGAGAATGAGAAAGGATTGGAAGGAAATGAGGAAGGAGAAACAAAGGAAGAGACGGGGAAACCTCGGTAGGGGGAGGAAGAAATAGAGCTGTGCGAAGATACCCCATTGCAAAATCCATTACAAGAAGTTGAATTGGCCAAAATTCTGGCCAATATGGATGAATATGACCAACCTCTTAGCCTGCTAGACCTCCATATCAAAGAAGAACCAAAAGAAAATTCTTCTTAGGACAAAAATGCACCTGAAGAATTCCATGACGAGGGAGTAGAAAAAGAATCATCCTATTCATGATGAAAGTATGATCTGAGAGAAAAGTGGTATAAAGGAGGAAGAATCTGTTCCCAGCCAGACTACACTGGAAGAATTTCAGGATGAAGAAGGGGTGGAAAATGAAGTCACCCAGGAAATAACAGAACCGGCTAGGTTTTTTTCTCCTGAGCAACCTGAACAGAACAACGAAGGAGCACCCCAAGAAGAAAACCAAGGAATTGGTCGAGATAATAGTCCAGGCCTGAGTAAATAGACAATTGTTCCTTCTAAGAAAATAGAAGAAATTAAAATATTATGGAAATAACAACAAAGATTACTGAACGTGATAGCTCGACTTCGACAAAAAATCAGGGTTTTGAAAATTAGACAGAGGGTAAAAAGGACTTCGGGGGTGAGACATGCAACCACTTCGGCAAGACACCTCAAGAAAAAGGTTCAGAGGACTCAAGTACACTCTGTTGTTCAAAACCCTGTTGAGGAGCAGCCTGTTGTTCAAAACCCTGTTGAGGAGTAGCCTACCATTCAAAACCCTGTAGAGGAGCAGTCTGTCATTCAAAACCTTGTTGAAGAGCAGTCTCTTGTTCAAAACCAAAAGGAATAGCATTCAACTGTTACCCATGTTGAAGTACAAACAGATGATAAATTGACATGTTACAAAGAAGTGCAGACAGAGGCACAAGCCTCTGAAGAAATGTGAACCATAAACATGAGATGATGCAATAAGAAGTTTTAAGTGAACCTTCCACTCACCACTACCATGTGGGATAGTGATCCGAGGAAAGTAACCCTACGAGAGGGTTTGATGCAAGCTAAGCAAGCAGTAGAGAAACTTACAGAACAAATGGTTTCTCGACAAAATTATGAAGAATTACAACAACAACTAAGGAATTTCAATCTATCTGAAATCTAGGGCTTTGAAGGATGGGGAAAGGAAGAAGAAAAAGTCGCAAAGGTAACTCATAGGTTAGATATAGTTATCAAGCATATTGAGACCTTATGCTCTTTGTACATTAAAGTCATAGAATGTAGAGCCCCTACTAAGAATTATGCCTTGTTTTTAATGGAATGATATTTGCAATTGAAAATAAAGGTTGTCAGAGTAGGAGACCTTATACAAATTAATACCATTGATGGTTTTATAAATTTTTGTAAGCACTATGGAGTAAAGGTTCAAATATTATTGTGTGAATTCTATCTACATAACCTTGTGTTAGACCTAGAGACAGAGCAGAACCCCATCCCTTTTGTTGGGGATATCCAACTGCAGGAATTTATCTCGTTTCTAGTTAATCAAATGAAATGGGTTAAAGCCTATAATGCCATCCCAAGACAAGAAAACAGATTAGACTTATGGGTAAGAGATGAGCCTAGAAATCCAGTGCAGTTGTGGAGGAAACATAGGAACCTCATGGGGACTCAAGGCATGATTGAAGCATTAGGACCCATTCATACAACTATCCATCGACAGGGAATATAATACTTTTTCACTATTAAAGACCTTGCCATTGATGTGGCTAAATTTCGATGTTATATTTCTAATCTGAATATCCAACTCAGGGAACCATTTATTTATGAGAACTTTAAGTTAGCCACTGATTTCTTGAACCTCTATGGTGAATTTGTCTTGAGAGTAAGGCTGTCTTGGTTAGGATATAGGTTCTGGAGTCCGACTATTTGGCACCCTGCACCTGGATACCAAGCCCTGTATGAGATGCCTAAGGGTTAGATAGACCATCTTTTTCAACACCTAGTTAGGTGTCATGGCTGTAGACCAGCACATGAGATCCCATCTCCAGCCTACTCTCTCACTGCCTTAAATGTCGACTACAATGTTTTCATGAGGGCATGAAAAAGGGTAGGTAGGGGAGTGTGTGGAGTACTAAAGAAGGTATGTTTTTGTTGATTATTTTTGCATCCTTTCATTAAAAATCATAGGCCGTTTACATCATGAACTCGGTAGCTGATAAGAAATCATGACAAAATCTGTAGGATTTATATGTAACGTGGAAACACTGATAATTTTCATTTGTTATGAAGGAAAAGGGAAAAACGAAAGATTGTCGTTCCAAAGAAAAAGACAGGGCCAAGTTAATTCTTGTCCCTTTCGCAGGGAACCACATGCAAACAAGGTGATCCAAATTGAAGTATATCATCCAGGGAAAGGAAAAGGAGATATCGACTTGGCACAAGAAAAAAAATGGATAACTAGGAATTAGCAGTTTGGAAAAATCCCTCAGGATCCTTTGATCCTGACGGATCGCTGCCTTAACTATTTTTACATCATTGATATCTCTACCTTAGCTGTTATAAAGAGGGGCAGCACCACTAACCCGGGAGAGGACCTACTGTCATTTTTCTATGTAACTTATCTCTGTATTTGAGACTTTGATCATCGAATTCATTGAGAAGTAATCCGCTGTAACTCTATTTTAATGCTTTATTATAAACCTGGTTGTTGTTTCATCTTTGATCCTAGAATAATCTCAAGTGGTGTGTTCCTAGAGGCTAAGGGCCCGGCCCTGGTGGAACACTTGCTCTTGTACTATTACCTTTTGTTTGCACGTGGTTTTCATTATCAACATTGTTCAGTAATTTGATATGTTTTGTCATTTTACATCATGGATCTGTTATATTTGATTTATGTTCGATTGGGTAATTTCATTATCTGTGACATGAATGTTGTATTGTTCATTCTAATTCTGTAGCGCATTATTTTTCGTTTAATCACTAATATAATATTGCTAGTCTTTATGGAATTTTATCGTTGTTCAATTACAAAGTAACTGTGCTGTAACATTCATAAGTTGGTATTCATCTATGGTTTACATTTAATTGCGATTTCTGTTCAACTGACATTGATGTTCCATTACGAGTTACAATCATTATTCTTTATAACTAAGATTGATATTGGTGGTATCGAAATTCGATTACTGCTTTTCTCAATATTAAGGTGTGCCATGTATGTTATTTATCTTGGTTTATCATGCACTTACATTTGGCTCTGAGTACAGTTCTTTTATTTTATTGCTAATCAGTTCGTATTATATTTCCGTGTGTTATACGATTTATTCTTAGAGTAAAGATTGATACCTGATTTCTGTAGGAAACAATTGTTGCACTTATCTCTAAAGATTAAGGTGTTGTTTTCTATAAGAATTAGTTGCTGTTACATTTTCGAGTTGTTGTTCCATTCCCCGGTTGTTGTTCCATTTCCCAGTTTTTGTTCAATTTCTTGATTATTTGCGTTATCATTTCTTTGGTGTGCAGAATTATCTGAAACTGTAGTGGCATTCACATTTGCTGTCTAGCCCCCAAATTGATGATTTGTTCCTTGATTATCTTTAGTTACATCAGTTTACAGAGGGATGAGTTACTGTTACTGGACCCTTGACTAATAAATTGTTTAGTTTTCCGAATGCATGATTCTAGCCTTAAAGTGCTTTCCTATAAGTAGATTTTGTTTTAAGAATCCGTTTACTCTTGTACTTTTAGTGCTATACTACTAGCATTACTCTGACAAAAATGATACCCTGAAACTAATACACTCGTTGAAATAACAAAACGTTCCAGATTGACAAGATAATGTGAGGTAATTAGAAGTGAAAAGACCCTTTTTACGACTCAACACCCTTGTTAAGTAAGGACTACCCAAATAGCATAGTCAGAGGCATCTGTCTCTATCTCAAATAGCTTTTGCAAGTGTGGTAATGTGAGCACTGGTGTAGAGAAAAGGTGATGTTTCAACTTTGTGATTGCCTTCTCTTGAGATTCATATCAAAAGAATTTTTCTTTCGCTCCTCCCTTGGTGACTTGACTCAAGGGCCATGTGATATGATAGAACCCCAACATGAACCTGCGGTAGAAATTGGCAAGACCCAGAAAGATGGAGAGCTTTGTGAGAGTGGTTGGGGCTAGCCAATCCCAAATGATTTGGATCTTAGCTAGATCCATAGGAAAACCCCATTCATCAATAATATATCTGAGATACTAAACCTGGGTCATGCCCAAATTTCATTTCTCCAAATTGGCACAAACTTATGTTGCCACCGTGTTTGGAGAACCTATTGGATGTGGTGGAGGTGCTCTTCCAAGCTTTGGATGAAGATCAAGATGTCATCCAAGTATACCACTACAAATTAGTTGGTGAGTGGCCACAAGATGTCATCGGAGGGTTCGATTGTTACCTTGTGATATCCAGACTTTAAGTTGATCTTGCTGAAATATTCCCCCCCCTTGACTTGGTCCAGAAGGTCATCAATCTATGGGATCGAGTACCTATTCCAGATAGTGATCTTGTTTAGTGCCCAATATTCAATATAGAGTGTCCAAGTTCAATCCTTCTTCTATACTAACATGATTGGGCTCCCATGGGGTGACGAAATCGATCAGATGTGGCATTTTTGTAGCAGCTCCCGAATCTTCCTCTTTATTTCATCATTCTCCACAATGAAGCGCAAATAGATTGGTCTATTGGGCAGTGACACCCCTAGGATCGAATCGATGGAGTGTTTGACGTAAAAGTGTAGAGGCACCCCTGTGGGTGAGGTGAAGATATCCTCATACTCCTCCACGACCTTGACCATTTGATGTTGTCGTGCAGAGGGGCGTAGTTTGGAGGTCGTGCCCACCGTCTTCTTCTTTCCATGAGGATGTATCATTAGGAAAATAAATCTCATGGTTTTGGAAATGAGCTTACTACATTGTTTTGGAATAACCAGAGAGATGTTGATAGGCAATGCTACGTCTGGTATCTTGTACAACTTATTTCTGAGGGTAGAAATAACAATGCGAGGCCTTGACTCATATAAAGCATGTCGTTTCCACAAGTATGGTTGGCCTAATAATACATCAAAAACATCAAGGGGAGAAACGTCACCTAATACCTCATCTGTGAAGGGCTTGATGCTATATGGAAGGCGATACTGCTGGCTCACGCGAAGATGCTATCCTTGGTGAAGCCACTTGATGGTGTAGGGTTGTGGGTGTGTTATGGTCGGTAAGCCCAGCCACTTCACAGCCTTTGCCATAGTGAGGTTCTTTTGGCTCCCAATGTCAACAATGAACTATGGCGGGGAACCCTTTACCCACATCTGGGAGTGGAAGAGACATTCCTCCTCCTATAGATCTTCGGGTTCCTCCTTCTGGATCTTCGTGGGGGAAATGGTGGCATTGGGCTCCGCATCAATAATCTCCTTCTCTTTTTCATTCCCCTTGTCGGGTTCTGACTCAGAGTCAAAACATGCATCAAATTTCGAAGCCTTCAGCTCGGCCACTAGTGACTTCTTGGCCTGACACTTACTTGTGTTGTGCGTGGAGATCTTATGGAACTCACAACACTTTCCCATGTCCTTCTTCAGCTTCGTAGTTTTATCCCTTTCTTGTGTCTTTGGAGGGTTTTCATTGCTCTTCCCACCTTTTCTTTGTCCTTTGTTCTGCGACTTGGGGAACCCTTTCCCTTGCTTCGGATTTGTATATCCAAATTCTTACTTCTTTTGTTTAAACTTCTACTTGATCTTGATGGTGTATCTGTACGTTGTGCCAAGCAAGGAGATGTCCAGGAACTCTGTCTTGTCCTAGACGTATATGTGTAGGCAGCCATAGTACTTCAGTACCAAATGTTTCTCAGAATACATGATACCCAACTTCGTGTGAAGGGTATGAAAAACATTGGTAAACTCCGACACATCATGGTCCCTTCCCTATCACAACGTGGTCCACTTTATGTATTTGTCCTCATAGCTCCTGATAGGGTAGTACTACTCCTTGATGGCATTCCAGAATAGTTTCCAAGTGGGAGTGGCTGAAAATTGTGAGTTCGTACTTTTATCCTTCTACTCACAGTAGGCTTCTCGCTAATCCTTGACATGGGGGGTGGCTTTGAGAAAATAAAAAGTAATATTTTTCTCACTAGAAAAATCATGAACAGAAAACTATCATTCTAATAGATTTAACCATTTATTTACAATGTATGGATCTCTTTGGCCCTTAAATATGGGAACGCTAAAGTTTATTTGTATCTTAAAAGGTGTGGAGCCTCTAGAGTGGCTGCTGGATGTGAATGCACCGCAGGTGGCCAACTGTTGAAGGATCTGGGCAAGGTTATCCATCATTGCATTCCTTTGTGTATCCAAGGCCTCCTCGAGCAATACTTTTATAGGATCTCCTACTCCCTCATCTTTCTTTTCTCCCCCCATGGGTGGTCGTCAGGCTTTGCGAGGTTTATATTGCAAAGGTTCAACCAGATCAAGCCCTAACTCCTTATATCCTCACCTCATTCGGGACATGGAAATAAAATAGAGAAAGAGTGGACCACTCTGATACCATTGATCCAAATTTAAACAGGAACACAAAAAAAAAAATATAACCATAAATACAGAGATGAAATAGAAATAACACTTCATTTCATTAATATCAAATACTGAAATATGCTTACAAATAGAATGGAAATAAGACTAGCTCAGGCGATGGTAGCATATCTATGAGAAGAAATGTGGCATCTAGATGCCTCTCAACTCAGTTACAATGAGGCTCAAGAGATTTTTATATTGAACAATAAGAGAAAGCCCTAAACAACGAAAACACTAACCTGAGTAGATGTAACACCAAGAGTTTATGGGCCTTGTTGGTGTTAGTTGGGAAGCCAACTTCCCGGTATCATAACTTGGTCATATTATCTCTGTCTGACACGTATGATAAATTGTTGCAAAGATCTCTCTAAGGAATATATATGCTAATGTGATTTCTGTGGGAATTGCATGGGAAATTTTGCCAAAAAAACGTCATTTAGGGCCTCAAAATGGCTCCGGAAATTCAGGACTCGAAAAACTAACAAAATAGTAAACTATGGTACAATTGAGGAAACTAAAAAAAAATTGAAAGAACAATGGTGAGGGTCCAAGTGGAATAAGTGGGTAGCCACCAATATCCACCTAGATTAGTCCTCCCCCCTTAGAAATAAATGGTCTTCACTTTATGTTGAGCTCCTCCATGAGATGAGGAACCGTCTGCTGAACTTGGTCCCTAGTGAGCCATTTGGCTTAGTGCAGAAGTTGGTTGGCTTTGATAACTTAATACAGTTGGATCTTGTGTTGGAAAATGTTCTTTATCTACGTGTCCATGATCTAATCAGTTGCAGCTTGTTCCATGCAGTCTTGATTTAACTCTATTGTTTTGAGCTGTTATGCAATGTTGTATGTGTCAAGAAATGGTGGATGGTATGGCCGAAGGCGATCTACATTGAATGATGGGTGCAAGGAAAGGAATCTGGGAATGATGAGCTCAAATGAATTATCTCTCATAGCCTAGGTGATGTTGTATGGCCCATATTGAAGCGAGCAAATCTTGCGGTGGGGCCCAATGAGGCACTCCTTTTGTAGATGTAGCCAAACTTTGTCGCCCACCTAGAACATGTGTGGCACCCGATGTTGATGTTTTCACTACTTGTACTTAGCATTGTCTTTGTCCAATATGTCATAGACCTTCTGCTGGTTGTGCTGGCTGTGCTTAATGATCCTCTAGATTGTACTGTGTTGTGTTCTCTGGTTGTGGACTCCACACTTGTTATTCGCAAGAATCAAGTTGTTGACGGAGATGGTGGTGTGTAGCCAACCTACGTTGTCATTCATGATGAGTGTGGGAGGGAATATAAAGAAGAAACCACAGTGAAGGATGACATCCTTCTATATGTGCCTCATCCGATCTATCCTAACATCACTTATGATTTTGTCATTTCTAATTTTCCCTGTGAAAACTTGTCGCCGGATGTTTCTATGTCCAATCATTCATAGGACACACCAGATGCCAGTCTATCATTGCATTATGGTTAGGACACATCTTTATATGAAAATCCACTCAATATTTCATCTGTCATTTCTGGAAATGTTTAGGGTGAACATTCTTGTCCCTCATCAACCCCGCTACATGATTCATTAGATCATGAGGATTCTAGTCAACATCTTGAATTTTTTGCTCGCAGTTTTCGTGATATCTTCACTCCTTCACTTGATTACGATGTTTATTCATGTTTTTAATCTATTTAATCCACTAGTCTCCAATGATCTACCCGTTGATGAAGAGGAAACCCCTTAATCTATTGAGGCACTTTAGCCTGTGTTTATTGTTATGTCAGGCCCTTGCTATCCTGAGGTTAGTTCCACTACTGATTAAAAATATGTTGGAATACTAGAGGCTCCTCATCACTCTCTGGTGTGCATTAAAGATCAATCTAGTTCATAGATTTCACATCCTCCACCGAAATCACGAGATCCCATCACTCACGGATTTGAGGAATCTAACGCAACGAGAACTCTTGCGAATCACAAATTGTCTTTCTTTCTCATGTTTTCTCATTTGGCATGCTCCAAAGAGTGTAAGTGCTTATCATCTATGTGAAGTGTGTTGCATAGCCATGATATGTCTATAGAATTCTTAACTTGTGCTTTTACTATTTTCTTTTTTGTGGATGATTTTAAACTCAGAGCATGTTGGTCTTCACTTACTTGTCTTTCTTTTTTGTTGGTTTACATGCTTATCTTTCTTGTGAACCATGCCTGCAAAAACATGGGTGACCTAATGCAACAATGACTACATTGTAAATATCACTTTATGTGAGTAGGCCCATGCACTATTTATTTTTCTTCGTTTGCATGTTTGTTTGATTGCTTACATGGTTTGGTTTTCTTGCTTTCTTTATTTTCTTACTTGCTTCTCCTTCGCTTTACTTCTGCTCTTTTACTTCTTGTTTGTTTGCTTGTTTTCACCCGTGGGTTAGCCTCACATGAAACCGTGTTTGGCTCTTGAGGCAATCTAGGAAAATATAAGAAGACTTGTACAACTATCAACATTTGATTATTTGTTGTCTCTTTTAAGAACTTGTCACCTTCATTCAATGATACCCTGATGGAAAATATGTTTTGTTGAGAGAGAGTCTTGGTGAGAACACAAAACTTTCATTGTTAACTAGTACCACCTACTCTAATCAGTTTTTTTGGGTTAATCCTTGTCATCTCAGTCAAGTAGAGCAAAGTGAGGGGGGGGACCTTAACAAGTATGTTAGAGATATATATAACATACTTATCTAAAGGGAAAACCTCTTGTTCTCTCAATAGGTCAAGATCCCTCTTCCACCTCTAAATAAATAAGTGCCTATGCACAATTCTTTGAAAAATGAAAAAATAAAGATAAAAAATGAAAAAAAAGGTGAAATAAGAGAAAGGCTTCCTTCGGAGAGAGGTGATGCAAGTAACTCCATGGGGTAATGATGAGGTTCGCTGGTAGCAAAGCGATGCTTGTGCTCTTTCATGACTCTGTCGAGGTACTGTCCAAGCATGGTTGCAGTGGAGCAACACTCGAGATGAAACTAAAAATTTGACAGTTATATTACATGTGCATTGATATACCCCTCATCCCTACTTGAAACAACTAAGTTGACTTGCCTTGGTATGAGTTCTAACCAATCAAGAGAATGGTAGGGACTACATATTTCACTCAAGCTAGTGAGGAAGACATGACAATCAAAGAATTGAATAATACTTTCAAAAGGGTTAGACTCGATTTTCAGGAAACAAGGTCCATACAAAGAGTTGGAGTTCTACCAGTGTGTCACAATTGTTGTAGTGGCTACAACCACCCGCCAAAATTTTGGCTCGCATGCAAATTTCAGAGCCTGCCTTGGATCTTGTGATTGGTTGTTCCTTGGACCCTTATTGGTAAGTTGATGATCTCAAGCCCCCTCCTTGATCTTAAGATTTGTTCATGTTCTCATCTTTATGTAGTATGTGTCATCTTTGGGCATCAAGATTATTGTTTTTCATTCAAAGGGAATGTTGTTCTACGTCAAGGGGAAATCTTGTGGGTATGAGCTGTTCTGATTACATAGACATGTTTCACACTCACTTCATGTAGTCTTATCAAGAAGGTTGTTGCATCCAACAAAGTATGTTTTATATCTTCGAGATCGTCTACCTTGTATCACTAAGTGTTAATGTATTATCATAGTCATGTTTTGTCACTATTTACATATGTTTCATTGATCTCACACTTAGTTTCCTGAGTAGCCTTGCCTCATCCAGATTTCTGGAACTACACACTCTACTTCTGCAACCCTAAAGATTTTTCCCTTGATTGTTGGAACTACGTGATTCATAGAGACCACAACCTCCCTTAGCATCCAAAACTGTGCAGTTGTTTCCTCCACTGTCCTTCCCTAGCTGAAACCCAATGTTATCAGAAATTGCATATTATTGTCATGGAGCTGCTCAATCCATCATGCAACCTGGAATTGCATAGTTGTGTCCTCGCAGGATCCATCCCGCAACAGTGCCTTGCACATAGAAGCTGCATAGTATTGCCTCTCAACTACCAAGGTTGTAGTACACCTAGAAACTATGCAGAGGTGTCCTCCTAGGATCCCATCACACAACAATGTCTTGCATCTCAAAATTGTGTAGTGTTGTCATAGCTGTGCAATCTTCCTTACAATCGTGTAGAGTAGGCAACCATCTTTGCTGTAGAAAAAGTGCAGAGAAAGCCAATAGACTTGCTCCCATAAATTGCATAGATTAGTCGAACCTTGCTCTGGAAAATTGCATAGAGCAAACCAACAACCTTGCTTCCAGATATTGCGTGGAGCAGGCAACCTATCCTTGCTCTACAAAACTGTGTAGATCATCTTGGTAGCAGTCGTTGTCCCTTGAAACTACACTGATCTATCTCTCAACGACTACATGAAAAGGTGACATGCTACATCACTCTCAAGGAGTTAATGAGAAGTACCAAGGAACCAAGTTATGACAAAACATTGCAACCTCATGCAAACTTCACCATATGCATATCATCTCGAGGGTAAGTATGGTAAGTAATGTATATATTTTAAAGTAAATCTCTTAATGTAGCTTGGAGGATTTCTTGTGATTGTCATGTATCATTATGTATTTAATAACATGCATGTTCGCAAACACTAAAATTCATCCCATGTGTTTCCCCTACATGTCTTACTTCCTTTTCTCTTGTTGAACCAACTGTCGCCTTTGGCATGTTGATTGTTATGTCATGCTTGCGATACAATTATTGTTAGGTCCCTATACTACTAGTGTAATCCCTTGTTGTTATCATTACATCCCCCTTATTATATTGTTGCGCCCATGTAGTCCCCATATTGTTATTATTATGCCTCATAGAAGCCCACTATTGTTGTTATTGTGCCCTTACATTATTATTGTTAGGTCAGCTCTAATTATATTATGATCCCTTAGACTCCTATATATAGAAAGGAGGTCTTGAAATTTGTATCATTCAAGAATTGTTCATTTGTGTAATGTAAAGGAGGTTTCCCCTCAAATAGGATGATTTCTAAGGCATTCATCTATCTTTTTTATCTTTTTGTGAGCTAGTTTCATAATAGTTATAGTGATTTTGAAGGTTTTTCTTCATGTGTTGGGTTTTATTAGCTGTGTGAACACCCAATACACACACACACAAAGTTGTAAGCACTTAAGAGCAAGTGTTATCATGGTCATCCAAGTGTCTATCACAAGTGTCGCACTTGTCGCTTTCACCATTAGAGAGTCCCGTAGAGGGTCATGCTTTTTCATTTTTTTCTTGTTGGCTTGAGGTATCTTTTTGTTGATTCATGCTAAAAGTGTAATCACAATGTCATGTATGTGTGAGCTCACTTGCTATCACACTTAGCCATTTTTCCTTAAAATCTATCGATTGGACAACCCTCCTTCAACCAGACGCCGACTAAGATGCACTGTGTAATCTCAGCTCTTAATGACCTTTCTCTGTTGCCTAGAACTGCATAGGACTTTAGGTTGTCCTCCAAGGTATCCTTCACTATGCAATCGTGGAATTGAGCTAGCTGAATACCTCCCAAAACTGTGTGGAAGTTGTTCCAAAGTTCGATCCAATTTGTGCTTCCCACAAGATCACTCAACAAGCCTCCCTCGAGTCTTCTGGAAAATCTAAACTAAACTGTGACCTAGGGCTGCACTGCTTCCCAAAAATGGATGGAATTTTCCCATCTGTCTACCCTGCACTATCTATAGAAACTATGCAGAGCTTGTGAGTGAGGCCTCTATTGCCTATCACTGCATTTTTCCTGAGAATTGTATAGATCTAACTCATAGGCCCCCTACTAGCTTTCTCTGCTCTCCCTCTGAAAATTGCATAGTTTTGACTAGAAACCTCTTTATTGACTCACTATGCACTTATCCCAGAAAATGCGCAAAATTGATGGCCCAACATTATCTCTCATAAATGCTCAGTTCTGACTAGCAGCTCGTTGCATCCTGATCCAGCCCTACTCTTGAAAACTTCACATAATGCCTACCAGTGCCTCCATCTAAGAATATCAACATTATCCACCAATATATATCATGGTAAAACCTATTAAACCATATTCACCATGGCTAGGCATGCTAATCTTAGTTAACCATAGTTAACTATGGGAAACCATTTTAACCATGGTTGATAATGGTTTGACCAATTTGAACATAGTTACTCAAACATGATAAAAAATGCTTAACCATCATTAACCATGGGCATCTTTACTTAGCCATCATCACCCATAGACATCAACCATGGTGATTTTTCATCAACCATAGTCACCATAGTCATCATGGTCAACCATGGCCAAACCTAGTAAACCATGTTCACCATATTCATATTACCAATTCTATATTCATAATACTAAATGTTACATGTTCATGAACCCGGTACAACAAATTTAGTAACCCAAAAGCATCATGGTCAAACTTAGTAGACCATGTTCATCATAGTTAAATCAAGCTCAACCATAGTCAACCATGTCAATCTTAGTCAACCATACTCAACCATGGGTGAACATAGTTTGAAAAATTTAACCATGATAACCATTGTTTTTAAGGTTGACCATGTTGACCACGTAGACCATTGTTGAACATGGTTTGATGATTTTTTGGCCTTAGTTGAACATAGTCAGCCATATTGACAATGGTCATCATGGTTGATCTTATTATTAATGGTTGGCTATGCATGACCAAATATGACCATGGTTGACCATTTTCAGCATTGGAAAACATGTTAACCATGTGTGAATATGCTTTGACCCATTTGACAATGATGACCATGGTTTACCATATACAAGCATGTTGATCATGGCTCCCCTTATTATTTATTATTGGTTATGGTTGACCAAATATCACTACATTTGACTATGTTTCACAATGGTCAACGAAGGGATAGTCATGGTTGACTTCGTTAAACATCATTGACCATGGTTAACAATGGTATTCTTGGTAGCATTAGGACATTTATTTTTTCTCTAATTTCAAATATGTTTGGCTTTTGTCACATTGAAACGTCATTTGTTGTTCAACACATTACGATGAAGTCTATCGTTTGTTGTAGTGCGGTGTCATCTGAGATATGTCACATTTGTGAGGAAGTTTATTCTTTGTCTAAATTAGATGTGATTTTCTATTTGTGACATTGCAACATCATTTGTTCTTACTTTGCAATGTTGTTTGTCAAATTATAATGTGGTTTTTTGTTTGTTCAATTATGACCTTTTTTAGTATTAATCACACTATGATGTTGTTTCTTGTTTGTCACATTGCAATGTTGTTTATTGTCCATCTCAACGCGGTGTCATTATTTTTCTAATCATGAAAAAGGTGTGTTATTTGTCACATTGTGACATCATTTGTTGGTCATCATCTTGTGACATTTCAAGTGACATAAGTTGATCATCACACTATCATGTTAATTATATTTGTCACACTACAAAATATATTTTTTATGTCTATGTTTAAGTATATATGATCATGGATGACCATGATGCCCATGGTGAGTATCATTCACCATGGCACCCATGTTGATTATGGTTGGCTATAATGCCCATGTTGACTATGGTTGAACAGAATGCCCATGTTGAGCAGACTTGACATGTTGATTAGCAACATCTTTTTTTTCTAATTGTTAAATTGTTTATTGTTCACCATATTACACAGTTGTTTGTTATTCAACACATTGCAATGACATTTGATGTGTGTCACATTACAACATTGTTTTTTGTTTGTCACATTGGGAACCATATTGAAGTCATTAAAGTTATATTGCGAACAACATAAATCTAAGTTAAAGTATTATTAAAATGATATTACCAAGTTATAGTACAATGATTAATGTTATAATACAATTATCAAAGTTATATTGAATAACTTTAACATTAAAAAATATTAAAATTATATTAAATACTAAGTAGTGAATTTATTATATAATGTTATTAAAATTATGAACTTTAAAAGTTGTAATAATGTATATACTCGTGTTAACTATGACAATGATTTCAAGTTGACTATGGTTGACTATTTCAACAACAGTTACATGTTTGACTATGGATGCCTATGGTCATGTTAAACATGATGCTTATGGTTGACTAGGTGCATGTTGAATATGATACCAATGGTTGATTATGGCTAAATATGATGCCCATGTTAACCATAGTTGACTATGGTTAACCATACCGACCACAACTCACCATAGTCCATCACACTTAGCGAAGTTGACAATGTTTTACCATGTCAAGTATACCAACAATAGTCAACCATAATTCGTATTTTTTATCAATAGAGATATATATTATTATAAAATATTAAGATTTAAATAATTATATCATTGTTTATATTAAAGTGTTAAAATTTATACTAAAGTTTAAATACTTATATTAAATAGTTAACATTTAGATTAATATATATTAAAATTAAAATTACATTAAAGTTATAAAATTATGTTAAAATGTAACAGTCATATTTAAATTATAAGTCAAAGAAAAATAAAATTATATGAACTCAAAAATCATGAGGTAATGTTGTGAGCGGAAATTTGCTACATTACTTCTGAAAATGAAAAATATGAACTCAATATAAAATCCTAACCATCTATTTAAAAAAAATATAAATTGTACAAGCCTTTCACAAATGAACTTAGTATGAAATCCTAACTATCAATTTTAAAAAAATCTAAATTGTATAAGCCTCTACCAAAAGCTATATGCCTAACAAAATTTGTTGGTTTGGGGAATCAAACCTATATCTAGGCTCTGATACTAAAAATGTTTGTATTTACACCAAAACCCAAAAGTGTTGGTAAAGTTTTCAAATTAGTAACTAAGATCTTCAAGATAAAAATTAAAGATTCCATAAAAATGCGGTAATTCCTCCAACCAATAGAAGTGTAATGAACAAAAAGATGAACACAAAGATTAGTTGTGAAAAGATTGTGATCATGTGATTGATGAAAATCACAATTGAGATGAAGACAATGACTTGATGTAGATTTAAGGGTTGTCATACAAATCATACAAAGTAGTTGTCATACAAAGTTTAAATGGAATGGTTGATTGAAAAAGTAATTTTTGTTTTGTCATTATACTAGTAGGAATCTTCCACATTGTACAATGGACCACATAAAAATAATAATAATACAAAGTAGTTCTTATTAAATAGAATCATAAAAACAAATAAAATCATTCAAAATAATTGTTATTAAATGGTAGTTTTCATACAAATCATACAAAGTAGTTTTCATATACTATAGTTGAATGCAAGGTAAATTTTTTTTTGTCATTGTATTAGTAGGAATCTTATAGATTGGTATAGATAGGTATAGTGAACCACATAAAATAATAATAATTAGTTGTTATTAAACGGAAGCATAAAATAAAAAATAAATAAATAAATAAAAACAAAAATCATACAAAATAGTTCTCATTATATGGAACCGTTGAATGCAAAGTAGTTGTTTTCATCATTGTACTAATAGGAATTCTACAAATTGATACAAAGAATCACATTTAAAAAAAAAAACATGTTGTCTTTGGATATTCAAGATTGGTACACTAAACCACATTCTAGAAAAAAAAAATTATACAAAATACCAAAAAAAGATGATTATACCGTAGAAATCATTACAAGTCACCATCCAAGTAGCTCGTACCAGATTGTTACAATGAACAACTTAAAAAAATATTACACTAGGAATGATATCTATCTTTCCAAATAATGGATGAATGTAAATTAGATTTTTGGCTCTCTTTTAGATTTAGATATTTTAGAAATATTTCAGGAAATAAATAAATAAATAATTAAATAAATAAATAAATGAAAATAAATAAATTAAATTAAATTAAAAAAAAAAAAAAAAATTAAAAATTAAAAAGATAAATAAATAAATAATAAGTTAATTAATTAATTAAATTAAAATAAAATAAATAATAATAATATTCCAAAAAAAGAAATGAAATATTTCAAAATCTAATAAACAATAATGATATCATCGGATTCGCAATTTCCCGCTATAAGTAGAGATGAATGCAATTATTTTAAAACTATATTTTTGTATTGCATTTTATTTTTTCTATTTTTGTTTTTGTTTGTGGACATCGCCACTGATCAAATCATAGTGACATAATCATGTTTAAATAAGTTGAGCGTTAACGAGTGAAAATGCTCGTCTTCAACTCTATATAGGGTGTTTGCAAGCACTTAGGTGAAGAGCTGAATGGTGACGGTCCTACGGTCAAGGTCGCATGAAGCTGTGAGCGAGATGGTGTAGTCCATTATCGACAATGGGGATGTGAACAACCCAATTTACATGCTTGACCTCAGAGTCGTGGTGGATTTATCACACAAATGGAAAGAGGCCCTCCATAGTTTCTGCATCTTCTATGTCATCAAGTGTAACCCGGAGCCAACATTTTTCCTGGCCCTATCTATGCTTGGTTCTAGATTCAACTACTCGAGCTGGGTGGAGATCAAATCCATCCTAAAGCTTGACTTCTCGCTTGATTGAATAATGTATCCAAATCCATGCAAGGCAGAGACACAACTGAAATACGCAGCTAGTGTGGGCATGCATCTAACAACTTTTGATTGCATTGAGGAAGTTGATAAAATAAAGAATTTCCACCCACGATATGCCCTATTGCTGAGGGTGAAGGTACCCAATGAGGAGGCAGGTGGCATGTGGAGCCCGTTGGATCACAAGTATGGAGCAAAGGAAGTCGACCTGCTATTGCAGGAAACACAATGTTCTCACCTTGTTGTGCAGGGTGTCTCGTTTCACGTAGGAAAAAGGGTCTCATGCTTAGGCATCTACGCAAGCACAATAGTGATTTCTCTGGATTTTTTTGATTCAGCTTCTCGGCTTGGGATGTTGAAACTTAGTATTGTTAATATCGGTGGCAGTTTCACTGTGAGACAATTATTTGTAGAGGTCGCGACTACAGGCAAAACATCCATGCTTTTGCTCTTCTCATGCATAGAATGTGCACTATCATCATGTTCCTGACCTCTGTCTGGCCATCAGTTTGGGGATGGAAAGTTGTGGACTTAGTGTGTTTGGTATCCACATCGAGCAAAGATTAGACAAAAAAGTACTGAGGAACCTATTGTCCCAATATAAGATGATAAATTGTGGGATCCCAATGTGTACCCACACTCATTCAAAGAAGAGTTTAGTAGTGGCTTATACTATGATATTATTCTTGCAAGCCACCATAATGGTCATCTTCGAGAATCTATCAATGACAACAAAATTAAGTTCATTGCCATTTTTAATAGAAGGAAGGCCCGACATGTAATCCATGGAGATTGATTCCTAAGGTCAACTAGGGTTAGGCATTCGAGTATAGAGGCCTTGCTTCTTGATGGTCGATTTGGCAATGGTACAGGAAGTGTAGGATCTAATGTACTTTCTGATTTCTTATCGAAGATTTGGCCAATAGAAATACTTTTGCATCACTTCCACCATTTTCTAGACCCCGAAATGATGAGCGACCCAACTGTAAGGAACTTACCAAATAAACATGGCACGCTTGCTTGAAGGAACACATAGGTGTCCTAGGTGGCCAAACGAAGCATCCTGGAGGTGAAAATATGGAACTTGTTGACCCTCTAAGAGCGTATGGTATATGTGGCTGAATTCTAGGTTGCTTTTTAGAGAAGTTTCCAATCCAACCTCTCATGCCCACAAGATTTCAACACGGTGGTTAACGCCATGATTAATGGTTGGATGAGGTAGTCTACAACATTATTGGTGTTGCCCTTCTTATACTTGATATTCAAATGGAACGGTTGCATGTATGTGGACCACCTCTATCGCCGATCATTCTGTAAGTTCCCTTTCATCCATATAAACTATAGGGGTCGGTGGTTAGTGTGGATAAATGTTTCCTTCCTCAAAATGTAATGCTTCCATTGTTGGTAGGCCTGCACAATGGAATACATCTCTTTTTCATAAGTGGGATACATCAGGAGTGTTTTTGAAAGTGTCTCATTGTGATATGCCAATGGATGCCCCTTGTGGAGTACTAAAGAAGGTATGTTTTTTTTTATTATTTTGGTCTTTTCATTAAAACTCAGAATCCCTTTGCATCATGAACTAGGTAGATAATAAGAAATCATGACAAAATCTGTAGGATTTATATGTAACATGAAAAAATTGATAATTTCCATTTATTATGCAAGAAAAGGGAAAAACGAAAGATTGTCATTCCAGAGAAAAAGACAGGGCCAAGTTAACTGTTGTCCCTTTGGCAGGGAACCACATGCAAACAAGGCGATCCAAATTAAAGCATATCAGCCAGGGAAAGAAAAAGTAGATATCGACTCATTGCAACAAAAAAAATGGATAACTGGGAATTAACAGTTTGGCGAATCCCTCAGGATCCTTTGATCCTGAGGGATCTTGCCTTAACAATTTTTGCATCATTGATATCTTTGCCTTAGTTGTTATAAAAAGGGGCATCAGCACTAGCTCGGGAGAGCATATGCTATCATTTTTCTATGTAACTTTTCTTTGTATTTGATACTTTAATCATCGGCTCTCATTGAGAAGTAATATGCTATAACTCTGTTTTAATGTTTTAATATAAACCTGGTTGTTGTTTCATCTTTGATCCTAGAATAATCTCAAGCGGTGTGCCCCTGGAGGCTAAGGGCCCAACCCTAGTGGAACACTTGCTTCTATACTATTACCTTCCATTTGTGCATGGTTTTCATTATTAGCTTTGTTTGGTAATTTGATATGTTTTGTCATTTTACATCACGGCTTTGTTATATATGATTTATTTTCTATTAAGAAATTTTGTTCTCTATGACAGGAATGTTGTATTGTTCATTCTAATTTTGTAGTGTATTATTGTTCCTTTAACCATTAATATAATATTCCTGGTCTTTATGGAATGTTATCATTGTTCAGTTACAAAATAATCATGTTATAACATTCATAAGTTAGTATTTTTGTATTCATCTATGGTTTACAGTTAATTGTGATTGTTGTTCAACTGACATTGATGTTCCATTACAAATTACAATCGTTATTATTTATAACTAAGATTGATATTGGTGGTATCGTAATCAGATTACTGCTTTTCTCAATATTAAGGCGTGATGTGTGTGTTATTTATCCTGGTTTATCGTGCACTTACATTTGGCTCTGTGTACTATTCTGTATTTCATTGTTAATCACTTACCCTTCTATTTCCCTGCGTGGTTCGATTTATTTTTAGAGTAAATATTGATACCTAATTTCTATAGGAAAAGATTATTGGACTCATCTCTCAAGATTAAGATGTTGTTGTTTCTAATAATTAGTTGTTGTTACATTTTCTAGTTGTTGTTCCATTCCCTAGTTGTTGTTCCATTTCCTAGTTGATGTTCCATTTCCTGATTATTTTTGTTATCATTGCTTTGGTGTGCAGAACGATCTGAAACTATAGTGGGCATTGACATTTGTTGTCTACACCTAGATTGATCATTTGTTCCTTTATTGTCTTTAGTTTCATTAGTTTATAGAGGGATGAGTTACTGTTACTGGAACCTTGACTAATAAATTGTTTAGCTTTCCGAATGCATGATTCCATTCTTAAAGTGCTTTGCTGTAAGTAGATTTTGTTTCAAGCATCTGTTTACTCTTGTATTTTGAGCACTATACTACTAGCATTACATTGACAAATGACAGCCTCAAATTGAGACATTCTTTGAAATAAAGAAACTTTCCTGGATTGACAAGATAATGTGAGGTAATTAGAGGTGAAAAAGACCCTTTTTACGACTAGACATTTTGACGTCGTTGCCGAGGAAAGAGTGTATCCATTTGTATCTTTTCAGAGTAGTGTAAGATCCTGTTAGGAAAGAACTGGGTCTTAAAAATGGAAGATAAGAAGCTGCGTGTGGAGTATGTAATAGCCCTGCTCCCCTACCTGCTTTCTTGTAGATTTGTTGTTGTTTTGTTTGGGTAGAACTTAGCAGTTGATTTGTGTGCATGACTAAGCATAAAAAGCCAGAAAGGAATCCCAACCCTCTACCCTAGCCTGATAAAGCTAAGGTGTCGGTGACCCTTGGCCGATCAACCTTTATGGACAAAATCCTTATGAAAGCAGAATCTCAGCCTTCAGTAGGACCTAGAAATGTTACTTCTATACAGCCTACTAATTCACTTTAGGCCCCAAGATCACCATTTTTAGCCTTTGCTGAGGTGCATAGTCAAACCGAAGAGCAAGATTTTCAAGAAATTAAAAATTCTAGCCTAGAAGCATTGCAAGAAGGGAATCTTAGCAACCCCTGTGAAGGAAGAGGAGAAACAGGAGAAACTGAAGAACCAAGATCTCCTATTGGGGTAATTCAGCCATTAAGTAGTATAGATAAGGGAAGTGCTGCAAAAATCATTTATAGCGAACTTGAAAAAAATTCAAGAACCTGAATCCCCCCAGACATTAGGTACTCTCATTATCCCAGATAAAGGAAGTGTTGTCAAGGCCATTCCCATTAAATCCATTTCCCCTCGACAACCTAGGAATACCCTCCTAGATATTCCAGAAGGTTATTGGCATATATTTTACCAAATGGCCCAAAACTAGCCAAACACCCAAACCTCTACATTGCAATACCCCATTGTGGATACTATAGCTAATGCACCTATGAAAGAAATTCCTCTTCAACATATCCCTACATTCAATGGTCTTACATCAGAGGAACCAAATGCATTCCTGTTTGAATTTGACATGCTGTGTAGAGGATATGACCACACCACCAATCCCCAAAAACTGAAATTATTTCCCTCTACATTCAAAGGGGTTCCTTTAATATGGTTTATGGGATTGGGTGGCGGCGTTATAAATAACTGGGATCAAATGAAGGAGCCTTTTTAAAAAAAATATCAGGATTATTGTAGGTCTAGAGAGTTAAAAGATGAAATATTTCAGATGGTAGCTAGACCAAATGAAGCATTAGAGGAGTATGTTGAATGTTTCCAGTATCATCTTCAAATATCTCCTTATGCATCATTACCCTTAACTGATAATGTATTAAAAACAACGTTAATTAGGGGAATGAAGGAGTAGCAGATTGAAACATTAAATATTATGGGAAAATGATATATTTATCAAGAAACTTTTGCTGACATTATTAATCTATGTATGAGGAGTTTGACAGGCAGCACAAGACTAAAACTAGCAGAACATGATCAATTTGCAAGAGATAATAGAATTTCGGCAGAAGGAGTAACTCGTGTACAAATTGGAAATTTGTTAGAAAATTTTAAAACTGATATATTGGGGACGCTGACAACACAACTTGATATTATGCAGGCCAAACAAAAGCAAGCAGAGGCAGAACAGAATCTGGGAATCTTTTGTTCCAGCTGTAGAAAGTAACACAGCCATAAGGAGTGTCCATTAGATATAGTCCATGTTTGTGCCATTTTCACAAAAGACCACTCTATAATGAGCTATCCCTCACTTCCTGGATTGAAAGTGGTATATAAGAAAGAAGAAGAAGAGCCAGAATCAGTGTATCTACTCAATCAGTGTTGTCAATGGCAGCCATGACAATCAGGTGTGTTTTCAGATCTAGCTTCTTCTTTTCAGCCTCCATAATATCATGCTCAATAATATAATACAATGTGGCAAAATCAACCTCGCTTCCCGAATTGGTCACAGCAGTCATTCCCTTCATCATCTC
This sequence comes from Pinus taeda, assembly GCA_000404065.3. Classification (NCBI taxonomy): domain Eukaryota; kingdom Viridiplantae; phylum Streptophyta; class Pinopsida; order Pinales; family Pinaceae; genus Pinus; species Pinus taeda. The sequence goes on along the minus strand of APFE030974809.1, from coordinate 68,171 downwards.
ATTGGCCCAATCAACCAAGCCAAGCCAACTGGACAAATTTTCCCTATACCCCACCATATTGGCAAAATAATGTATATCCAGTACAATGGACCCCTCCTACTTCACAGAGTCAAGCCTGGCAGAAAAACTGGTAAAGACCGATGAATCAGTCAGTAGAAACCATCCCACTCCATCAACCTACACTGCCAACGTTACAACAAAACCCCCAGCCTAACTTAAGACCACAACTCCTAGCCCAACCCATCGCTAATCCGAATAATAGACCGGTCCAATCTATTCAAATAAGTGAAACACCAGAAATAGGAACTAATCTAAGGGAGTGTAATGACCTTCAATTAAGATCTGGGCATATCATCGAAACGGAGGAAGATAAAACAGCTAAAAGTGAAAATCAATTACCTATAGAACAAGTGCCACAAGAAGAGGATGTGACCAGAAAACAAATTCATAATCAAGCAACCACATCCTCTCCCCCATTCCCAGAATGATTAATTATACCTCGACCTATACAATATCCTGGTTTTGACATTCTCGGCGAACTAAAAAACCTGTACATAAAAATCTCGTTCCTCCAATCCATTAAAGACATTATGATATATGCAAAGACTATCAAAGAATTATGTATAAAGAAACTGACGAGGAGAATAACAAATAATCCAAGAGTCCAATTAGTTGGCACTCTATCTGACTTATTATCTGAAAACGAAACACCCGTTAAATACGAAGACCCAGGAAATCCAATAGTAACCATACAAATCTATGATCAAACCTTCTCAAATACCTTAGTTGATCTAGGAGCTGCAATTAATATCTTAACAAATACCACTTGACAAAGATTGGCCATTACATTAGTAGAACCAACCTCTACTTTATTATAATTGGCTAACCAATCTGTGGTTAGGCCAGAGGGCACAATACATGATGTCATGGTATCCATTGACTCCTGGGAGTATCCGGTCAATTTTCTAATAATAAACTCCAAAAATTGACTTGAGGGACATCCATTGATTTTAGGCAAACCTTGGCTTGCAACTTTCGATGCTTATATTGGCTACCGACAAGGCAATATGACCATAACTAGAGGGAAAAATATCAAGAACCTAGCTTTATACCCTCCAGCATAGCCAAGTGTCACAATAATAAAAAATAACAAGCATCATGTATCATACCTCACCGAAAATATTAGATCTCCATTAACTATAAAAGAGGCCCTTGATTTCAAAAGACCAAATAGAAGATGATTCCATTAACAATTTTATTAGCCAGCTAAACCGAGATCCCACATACAATGCCACATGATAGAAGCAGCATTTGATAATGAATTAGAAGAAGATCCTCTTAAAGATACACACGAGCAAACAATACCCACTACTTCTGTTTCAAATAGCAAAATTGTAGAAATTGAGTTAGGAAAGACTTTAAACATTAATGCCAACCTAACTTCCGAACAAGAAGAGAAGCTCATTCAACTATTGAGGAAATAGAAAGAAGCATTTGCATGGGACTACCCTGACATGAAAGGAATTGATCCTCAGTTATGTACACACCATATTTACATAGAAAAGGATGTGAGGCCTATTCGCCAACCACAAAGGAGACTCAATCCTCATCTAAAATACATTGTAAAAGCTGAACTTCAAAAACTTTTAGATCTCAACTTTATCTACCATATCTCCAATAGTAAATGGGTCTCTTCATTTGTTGTGGACCAAAGAAGAATGGAAAGTGGAGGATTTGTGTAGATTATAGAGAGCTAAATAAAGCAACACGAGAAGACTACTTTCCCCTTCCATTCATTGACCAAGTATTAGGCACTTTGGTAGGAAAGAAATTCTTTTCTTTCTTAAATGGCTTCAGTGGATAAAATCAGATTCAAATTGCCCCTGAAGACCAAGACAAAACCACTTTTACTTGTCATTGGGGAACATTTTCCTGCAGAGTTCTACCTTTTGGCTTATGCAATGCTCCTGCCACATTTCAAAGGGCTATCCTCAGTATCTTTTCAAACTTAATAAATGAAGGGCTTGAAGTATGCATGGATGACTTTACACCATACAGAGACGATTTTGAACCAGCTTTAGACACACTGGAAAAAGTCCTACAGCGCTGCATTGCCACCAGGTTTTGTTTGAGCCATGAAAAATGTTATATGATGATGACTTAAGGACTTATCCTAGGCCATTATATCTCAACAACTGGCATATAGGTAGACCCAGTGAAAATTCAAATAATTTTGCTAATTCCTACTCCTACCACTCAAACAGAGGTGCACAGATTTCTTGCATTTGCTGGTTATTATAGAAGTTTTATAGAACATTTTTCGCATATTGTTGCTCCTCTATATGCACTGATAGGTAATGTTGACTTTCTTTGGACAGAAAAATGCAACCGTGCTTCTCAGGATCTGAAGAAGCTTGTGTCCATAGACCCAGTCCTGCGAGTACCAAATTTGGACCTGCCATTTTAAATTTCATCAGATGCCTCAGATACAACTATGGAGAAGTCCTTGGGTAGGAAGAAGACAAAAAACCATACGAAATTTATTATATTAGCAATAATTTATCTCCTTCTAAATTCAATTATACTATTACTGAAAAGGAATTTCTAGTTGTAATACATGTTGTCAATAAATTCAGGCATTACATTACTGGATATCCCGTTATCTTGTATACATATCACTCAACCAAAAAATATTTGGCAAATAAACCAATCAAAAATGGTAGAATAACTAGATGGTTGATTTTAATGCAGGAATTTGATATTACAATCAAGGACCAACCTAGAAAAGAAAATCATGTAGCTGACTTTCTCTCACGAATGCCAAAACTAATGGACGCAACAGCAGTTGAAGATCAATATCTAGATGAGCATTTTTTTGTTGTCACTGTTAAAACACCCTGGTACGCTAATGTTGCAAGTTACTTACCAGTAGGTAAATTACCGAAACATCTGACCCCCAATGAACGAAAACAGACTGTCTAGCGAAGTGCTCGATTTTCTTGGACTGGGGGTTACCTGTTCCATACACGGGAAAATATGCACATCAGGAGATGCATCCGCGAGGATGAAATTTTTGATATTTTAAAAGCTTGTCATGAAAGACCATGTGGTAGACATTTCACCGATCACAGAACTGGGCATAAGGTCCTGCAAACAGGGTATTATTGGCCCACAATCTTCAAAGATGCAAAGGAGTTCGTTCAAGCCTGTGATAGTTGCCAAAGAGCAGGACACCCTGGTCAGACCAAGGAAATGCCCCTAAATCCATAGCTAGTTATTGAACCATTCGAGAGATGGGCCCTCAATTTCGTTCGACCAATTAACCCATCCTCAAACCAGAAAATGTATATTTTGGTAGCAACAGAATATGTCACCAAATGGGTTGAAGCATAGCCATTGCCAAAAACTACAGAGGATTCTGTCATACAGTTCCTATTTGATATATTTGAGCATTATAGGCTTCCAAGAGGTATAATTATAGACAATGGATGACAGTTTGCTAGTAACAAAATTGCTGCAACACTAAAAAAATATCATATCCAGCACAAAATCACCTCTCCATACCACCCACAGGCAAATGGTCAAGTAGAAATCAGCAATAAAATAATAGAAGCAATCTCAACAAAAACCATTGCATTACATAGACGTGATTGGGCTACAAGACTACCAGAAGCTTTGTGGGCTTATAGAACAACATGGAGAAGCACTACTGGCTATTCACCATACCAATCGGTGTTTGGAAAGGAACCCATTTTTCCCATAGAATTTGAAATCCAAACACTACGAACAAGACAAGAATTCAGCCTAGATTTAAATGAGGCACATATTAATATATTAAAACAGATCAATGGGCTAGATGAAATCAGGCTCTCTTCCCTCCAAAACACTGCATTAATCCAATAGAAGCGAGCTAAATGGCATGATGATCTCATTAAAAATAAAGTCTTCCACGAAGGAGATTGGGTGCCTTTATACGATTCCAGGTTTCAATATTTTCCCGAGAAACTTCAGAGTCATTGGCCAGGGCCATATGAAATCCAAAGGGTACATGATAATGGCACCCTTACTCTAACCACCATTAACAGATGTAGATATACATTCAAGGCAAACGACCACCAAGTTTGACTATATCGAAAACCACTTACTCGGGAGTCCTTCTATCAGCAACTATGCAAAGACTACGGCATGCAAATTTTGGGGGAGGAAGAGAAATATTCCTCGCCTATGATACATTAAGTGATTCAATTATTTTTACATTTTGTACATAGTTCCTTTGTTTTGTTAGTATAAATTACAACTTGTACATATTTTTTTTTTATTTGCACCTTACAGTACCTTCACCATGTTGTTGTTCTTTTTTTAATGGAAACATCATTGTCCATTTTCTGAAGGGACAGCGTTTGTGTACACTTTTGTTGTTTCTGCTATTGCTTTTTCCAAAGGGACAACATTTTCATTTTGTTATTCCTTCTTTCAAAAGAACAACACCTTTTTTTTCAGTCGTTCCTTTTTCACTTTCATTTTGTTGTTCCTTTATCAAAGGAACAACACTTTTGTTTATTGTTGTTCCTTTTCCAAAGGAACAACATTTGCATTTTCTGCTATTCATTTTACAAAGGAACAGCACTTTTGATTTTTGCTATTCCTTTTCCAAAGGAACAACATTTTTGTTTTTTGTTGTTCCTTTTCCAAAGAAACAACACTTTTAGTTTTTATTGTTCCTTTTCCAAAGGAACGACATTTGTGTTTTCTGTTGTTTCTTTTCCAAAGGAACAACACTTTTGATTTTTGTTGTTCCTTTTTCAAAGGAATGGCATTTTCATTTTTTATTATTCCTTTTCCAAAGGAACAACACTTTTGCATTTTCTATTGTTCCTTTTCCAAAGGAACAACACTTTTCATTTTTTTTGTTCCTTTAAAAAAGGAATGACATTTGCATTTTCTGTTGTTCCTCTTCGAAAGGAATAACACTTTTGGTTGTTGCTGCTCCTTTTTCAAAGGAAAGACACTTGCATTTTCTGTTGTTCCTTTTTCAAAGGAACAACACTTGTATTCTTTTACTCTTCCTTTTTGAAACGACAACATTCTTGTATTCCTTTTACTTATTCTTGTTCTCCTCACTGATCCAATTTAAAGATGTTTGATATTCTTGTTGTTTCAAGTATTTTGGGAACAAAGCTATACACTCATGCAATGGATACAAAACTACAGCATACTGAAATCAGTAAATTATATAAAATTGCTATTTTTTAGAAGAAATTGCTCTGAATTTGTAAGACGAAAGACGAAAGGACACAATTATCCATTATTTTTGTTGTCATTATTCTACTAATACTGATATGATTGGTTATATTTATCATGTCGGTTCTTTTTAAATTCTCATAATCTTCTTTGATCATTATTAAGCAATAAGAATAAAGGGTCTGTATTTTTCTGTTGAGATGTTAAGACTTCTTCCACCATTCCTACTCTTAAGGAGTGTTGAACCACCCTTTGTGTATAAATAGAAAATTACTTTATGAAAAAAAAAGTTTATATAACTTATGGGTTTTCAAATGTAGGATATGGGGTCTACCATGGTCATAAGGAAGAAAGTGAAGTGGCATTCCCACTATGGCCACCACACCAGGGATATGATCCAAGAGGCACATCAGAAAATAAAGAGCCTTTGGAACAGGAGGTCTCATCGTGAGTCGGCCTGCCTACCTTTCACTTCTTCCTCCTGAATGGCATTATGGCTAACTAGTCACCAAGCCAGAATAATGTCATACATTTTGACATTGCACAACACTTCCTCAGCATATGCAAAGGATCATGGTTCCATGGGTGAAACAAACAACTCCGTTAAGGTTATGGACACCTGTCGGTAGCAGAGCTCTATTAATGGTATTTAAGTCACATTCCTTATACACCAATAGTAATCATCAACACCCTCCTATCTCTTATACCTTTGTAATATGTCACATAAGATTATGTATATCATTTTCCCGAACTATTAAACACATGAAAATATATTATAACCAATCATGACAGAAAAGTTGATAATGACCGCATTAGACTCTGCGTGAACATCAGATGTCTTATCCTCCCAGCCTCACATCATGTCACAAAAGTCTCTTATTTGTTAAGCGATCCGACTATACACCTCGATTTTGGCAATCTACTCCTTTTGTAACACATGGCATTTCGGCATACGCTGTCCCTTTATGACTCTGTATTCTAGCAGTCCGGCATGCCGCTCCCTCATTTGATGGTCGAGGATAACCTATTGCATTGCAGGGGGGAGGCAGGTCACCTCATCATTTGCTAGTATATATGTCAGACTATTATTCAGAAAATTGTTTATTTGGGAATAGCAAGGCTCAACAGTATATTGTTTTCCAATTTGCATGGCTTGTTGTTCCCAAGCCATTTCCATAGTATGCTCTGTGGTAATTAGTAAGTGACTCAATATTTGAGTGAGTCCTACTATTTTGTTATTTTCTTTGTGTTCTAACAGTTTGAACAACCTATTGTTCCATTGCCATCTTTGAGATTTTACAGTGACGCGAAAAGCATGGGAGCTAGATCAATTCGGAGAGAACCACAGGTATTGACAGTCTCTAATGTAGCACGGGAGATCCTGGAAAGGGCAGGTTGGTTAGTTTATCTCCATCATTTACAGGAATCCAACGAGACCATAACAATAGAATTCTTGCAAAACTTGCAAGAATATCACTCCATAGTAAGTGGTGGACACATTGCGGTCACCAATGACATAATTGCAGAGGTCTCAGGACTACCAGTCACTAGACCTGTGTGGATGATAAAGAAGGAGAGACTGCGAAAGATCATAAAAATCTTCCATGATGAAGGCCTAAAGTTGAAAGTCAAAGGAAAGGGAGTTCTACCAACAGCATTAAGAGAGCCATGAGTAGAATTGGCGAAGATCGTCTAGAGCTACATCACCTGTGAAGGCAGGAAAGATGTGGTAAGACCATGAGACGTTAAACATTTAGCCGTATTAAAACAAAAATGCTCTGTAAACTTACTTGCATTTTTAAATTCATTACTTCATGATGTTGCCCGAAGCATGAAAAAGTCACAACATGTAGAATCAGTAGTAAGTCACCATGGGCTGATACGGTTGATAGTTAGCCACAACCTTGCTTAGTAACAGAGTAGCTGGGAAGAGCTAATTTCCATGATAGACGTGGCATTGACTATGCCATCCCCAAAACATAAGCATGCTACCAGTACACCAGATAAACCATTGAAATGGAAGAAATCAGTCAGATTAGCATAGATTAGAGGGAGGCTAGAAAATTCCCAAGGGGATACTAGCCAACCAATGGAGATAGATGATTCAGGGGATGAGCAACCCCCACAATTGGAAGGAGAAGAGAATGAGAAAGGATTGGAAGGAAATTAGGAAGGAGAAACAAAGGAAGAGACGGAGAAACCTCGGTAGGGGGAGGAAGAAATAGAGCAGTGCAAAGATACCCCATTGCAAAATCCATTACAAGAAGTTGATTTGGCCAAAATTCTGGCCAATATGGGTGAATATGACCAACCTCTTAGCCTGCTAGGCCTCCATATCAAAGAAGAACCAAAAGAACATTCTTCTTAGGAAAAAAATGCACCTGAAGAATTACATGACGAGGGAGTAGAAAAAGAATCATCCTATTCATGATGAAAGTATGATAGGAGAGAAAAGTGGTATAAAGGAGGAACAATATGTTCCCAGCTAGACTACACCGGAAGAATTTCAGGATGAAGAAGGGGTGGAAAATGAAGTAACCCAGGAAATAATAGAACTGGCTAGGTTTTTTTCTCCTAAGCAACCTGAGCAGAACAACGAAGGAGAACCCCAAGAAGAAAACCAAGGAATTGGCTCAGATAATAGTCCAGGCCTGAGTAAATAGACAACTGTTCCTTCTAAGAAAATAGAAGAAATTAAAATATTACGGAAAGAACAACAAATATTACTGAATGTGATAGCTCGACTTCGACAGAAAATCAGGGTTTTGAAAATGATAAAGAGGGTAAAAAGGACTTCGGGGATGAGACATGCAACCACTTCGGCAAGACACCTCAAGAAAAAGGTTCAGAGGACTAAAGTACACTTTGTAGTTCAAAACCCTGTTGAGGAGCAGCTTGTTGTTCAAAACCCAGTTGAGGAGTAGCATGCCATTCAAAACCCTGTAGAGGAGCAGTTTGTCATTCAAAACCTTGTTGAAGAGCAGTCTGTTGTTCAAAACCAAAAGGAATAGCATTCAACTGTTACCCATGTTGAAGTACAAACAGATGATCAATTGACATGTGACAAAGAAGTGCAGACAGAGGCACAAACCTCTGAAGAAATGTGAACCATAAACATGAGACAATGCAATAAGAAGTTTCAAGTGAACCTTCCACACACCACTACCATGTGGGATAGTGATCCGAGGAAAGTAACCCTACGAGAGGGTTTGATGCAAGCTAAGAAAGCAGTAGAAAAACTTACAGAACAAATGGTTTCTTGACAAAATTATGAAGAATTACAACAACAACTAAGGAATTTCAATCTATCTGAAAGCTAGGGCTTTGAAGGATGGGGAAAGGAAGAAGAAAAAGTCACAAAGGTAACTCATAGGTTAGATATAGTTTTCAAGCATATGGAGACCTTATGCTCTTTGTACATTAAAGTCCTAGAATGTAGAGCCCCTACTAAGAATTATGCCTCGTTTTTAATGGAATGATATTTGCAATTGAAAATAAAGGCTCTCAGAGTAGGAGACCTTATACAAATTAATACCATTGATGGTTTTATAAATTGTTGTAAGCACTATGGAGTAAAGGTTCAAATATTATTCTGTGAATTGTATCTACATAACCTTGTGTTAGACCAAGAGACAGAGCAGAACCCCATCCCTTTTGTTGGGGATATCCAAATGCATGCATTTATCTCATTTCTAGTTAATCAAATCAAATGGCTTAAAGCCTTTAATACCATCCCAAGACAAGAAAACAGATTAGACTTATAGGTAAGAGCTGAGCCTAGAAATCCAGTGCAGTTGTGGAGGAAGCATAGGAACCTCATGGGGACTCTAGGCATGATTGAAGTATTAGGACCCATTCATACAACTATCAATCAGCAGGGAATATAATACTTTTTCACTATTAAAGACCTTGCCATTGATGTGGATAAATTTCGATGTTATATTTCTAATCTGAATATCCAACTCAGGGAACCATTTATTTATGAGAACTTTAAGTTAGCCATTGATTGCTTGAACCTCTATGGTGAATTTATCTTGAGAGTAGGGTTGTCTTGGTTAGGATATAGGTTCTGGAGTCTGACTATTTGGCACCCTGCACCTGGATACCAAGCCCTGTATGAGATGCCTAAGGGTTAGACAGACCATCTTTTTCAACACCTAGTTAGGCGTCATGGCTGTAGACCAGCACATGAGATCCCATCTCAAGCCTACTCTCTCACTGCCTTACATGTCAACTACAACGTTTTCATGAGGGCATGAAAAAGGGGATGTAGGGGAGTGTGTGGAGTACTAAAGAAGGTATGTTTTTGTTGATTATTTTTGCATCCTTTCATTAAAACTCATAGGCCCTTTACATCATGAACTAGGTAGATGATAAGAAATCATGACAAAATCTGTAGGATTTATATGTAACGCGACAACACTGATAATTTTCATTTGTTATGCAGGAAAAGGGAAAAATGAAAGATTTTCGTTCCAAAGAAAAAGACAGGGCCAAGTTAATTCTTGTCCCTTTCGCGGGGAACCACATGCAAACAAGGTGATCCAAATTGAAGCATATCAGCAGGAAAAGGAAAAGGAGATATCGACTTGGCACAAGAAAACAAATGGATAACTAGGAATTAGCAGTTTGTCAAATCCCTCAGGATCCTTTGATCCTGAGGGATTGCTGCCTTAACTATTACATCATTGATATCTCTACCTTAGCTGTTATAAAAAGGGGCAGCACCACTAACCCGAGAGAGGACCTACTGTCATTTTTCTATGTAGCTTATCTCTGTATTTGAGACTTTGATCATCGACTTCATTGACAAGTAATCCGTTGTAACTCTATTTTAATGCTTTATTATAAACCTCGTTGTTGTTTCATCTTTGATCCTAGAATAATCTCAAGTGGTGTGTTCCTGGAGGCTAAGGGCCCGGCCCTGGCGGAACACTTTCTCCTGTACTATTACCTTTTGTTTGCATGTGGTTTTCATTATCAGCATTGTTCAGTAATTTGATATGTTTTGTCATTTTACATCACGGATCTGTTATATTTGATTTATGTTCGACTGAGTAATTTCATTCTCTGTGACATGAATGTTGTATTGTTCATTCTAATTCTATAGCGCATTATTGTTCCTTTAATCATTAATACAATATTGCTATTCTTTATGGAATTTTATCATTGTTCAATTACAAAGTAACTGTGTTGTAACATCCATAAGTTGGTATTGGTGTATTCATCTATGGTTTACATTTAATTGCGATTGTTGTTCAACTGACATTGATGTTCCATTACGAATTACAATCATTATTCTTTATAACTAAGATTGATATTGGTGGTATCGAAATCAGATTACTGCTTTTCTCAATATTAAGGCGTGCCATGTATGTTATTTATCTTGGTTTATCGTGCACTTGCATTTGGCTCTGAGTACAGTTCTTTTATTTTATTGCTAATCAGTTGCTATTCTATTTCCGTGTGCTGTCCGATTTATTCTTAGAGTAAAGATTGATACCTGATTTATGTAGGAAACAATTGTTGCACTTATATCTAAAGATTAAGGTGTTGTTGTTTATAATAATTAATTGTTGTTACATTTTCTAGTTGTTGTTCCATTCCCCAGTTTTTGTTCCATTTCCCATTTTTTGTTCCATTTCCTCATTATCTGCGTTATCATTGCTTTGGTGTGCAGAATTATCTGAAATTGTAGTGGCATTCACATTTGCTGTCTAGCCCCCAAATTGATGATTTGTGCCTTGATTATCTTTAGTTACATCAGTTTACAAATGCATGAGTTACTGTTACTGGACCCTTGACTAATAAATTGTTTATTTTTCCAAATGCATGATTCTAGCCTTAAAGTGCTTTCCTATAAGTAGATTTTGTTTAAGCATCTGTTTACTCTTGTATTTTTAGTGCTATACTACTAGCATTACTCTGACAAATGATAGCCTCAAACTAATACACTCTTTAAAATAAAAAAACGTTCCAGATTAACAAGATAATGTGAGGTAATTAGAGGTGAAAAGACCCTTTTTACGACTCAACACCCCTATTAAGTAAGGACTACCCCAATAGCATAGTCAGAGGCATCTGTCTCTATCTCAAATAGCTTTTGCAAGTGTGGTAATGTGAGCACTGGTGTAGAGAAAAGGTGATGTTTCAACTTTGTGAATGCCTTCTATTGAGATTCATATCAAAAGAATTTTTCTTTAGCTCCTCCCTTGGTGACTTGACTCAAGGGCCATGTGATATGATAGAACCCCAACATGAACCTGCGGTAGAAATTGGCAAGACCCAGAAAGATGCGGAGCTTTTTCAGAGTGGTTCGAGCTAGCCAATCCCGAAATATTTGGATCTGAGCAAGATCCATAGGAAACCCCCATTCATCAATAATATATCTGAGATACTAAACCTGGGTCATGCCAAAATTTCATTTCTCCAAATTGGCACAAAACTTATGTTGCCACAGTGTTTGGAGAACCTTTTGGATGTTGTGGAGGTGCTCTTCCAAGCTTTGGATGAAGATCAAGATGTCATCCAAGTATACCACTACAAATGAGTTGGTGAGTGGCCACAAGATGTCATCGGAGGGTTCAATTGATACCTTGTGATATCCAGACTTTAAGTTGATCTTGCTGAAATATTTCCCCCCCTTGACTTGGTCTAGAAGGTCATCAATCTGTGGGATCGAGTACCTATTCCAGATAGTGATCTTGTTCCATGCCCAATATTCAATATAGAGTGTCCAAGTTCAATCCTTCTTCTATAACAACACGATTGGGCTCCCATGGGGTGACGAAATTGATCAGATGTGGAAATTTTGTAGCAGCTCCCGAATCTGCCTCTTTATTTCATCATTCTCCAGAATGAAGCGCCAATAGATTGGTCTATAGGGCAATGACACCCCTAGGGTTGAATCGATGGAGTGTTTGACCTAAAAGTGTAGAGGCACCCCTGTGGGGGAGGTGAAGATTTCCTCATACTCCTCCATGACCTTGTCCATTTGATGTTGTCGTGCAGAGGGGCGCAGTTTGGAGGTCCTGCCCACCGTCTTCTTCTTTCCATGAGGATGTATCATTAGGAAAATAAATCTCATGGTTTTGGAAATGAGCTTACTACATTGTTTTGGAATAACCAGAGAGATGTTGATAGGCAATGCCACCTCTGGTATCTTGTACAACTTATTTCTGAAGGTAGCAATAACAATGCGAGGCCTTGACTCATATAAAGCATGTCATTTCCACAAGTATGGTTGACCTAATATACATCAAAAACATCAAGGGGAGAAACGTCACCTAATACCTCATCTGTGAAGGGCTTGATGCTATATGGAAGGTGATATTGTTGGCTCACGCGAAGATGCTATCCTTGGTGAAGCCACTTGATGGTGTAGGGTTGTGGGTGTGTTATGGTCGGTAAGCCCAGCCACTTCACAACCTCTGCCATAGTGAGGTTCTTTTGGCTCCCAATGTTAATAATGAACTATGGCATGGAACCCTTTACCCACATCTAGGAGTGGAAGAGACATTCCTCCTCCTATAGATCTTCGGGTTCCTCCTTTTGGATCTTCGTGGGGGCAATGGTGGCATTGGGCTCCGCATCAATAATCTCCTTCTCTTTTTCATTCCCCTTGTTGGGTTCTGACTCAGAGTCAAAACATGCATCAAATTTCGAAGCCTTCAGCTCGACCACTAGTGACTTCTTGGCCTGTCACGTACCTGTGTTGTGAGTGGAGATCTTATGGAACTCACAACACTTTCCCATGTCCTTCTTCAGCTTCGTAGTTTTATCCATTTCTTGTGGCTTTGGAGTTTTTTCCTGGCTCTTCCGACCTTTTCTTTGTCCTTTGTTCTGCGACTTGGGCAACCCTTTCCCTTGCTTCAGATTTGTAGATCCAAAGTCTTACTTCTTTTGTTTAAACTTCTACTCGATCTTGATGGTGTATCGGTGCGTTGTGCCAAGCAAGGAGATGTCCAGGAACTTTTTCTTGTCCTAGACGTATATGTGTAGGCAGCCACAATACTTCAGTACCAAATGTTTCTCAGAATCCTTGATACCCAACTTCGTGTGAAGGGTATGAAAAACATTGGTAAACTCTGACACATCATGGTCCCTTCCCTATCGCAACGTGGTCCACTTTATGTATTTGTCCTCATAGCTCCTGATAGGGTAGTACTCCTCCTTGACGGCATCCCAGAATAGTTTCCAAGTTGGAGTGGCTGAAAATTGTGAGTTCATACTTTTATCCTTCTACTCACAGTAGGTTTCTCGCTAATCCTTGACATGGGGGGTGGCTTTGAGAAAAGCAAAAGTAATATTTTTCTCACTAGAAAAATTTGAACAGAAAAGTATCATTCTAATATATTTAGCCATTTATTTACAATGTATGGATCTCTTTGGCCCTTAAATATGGGAACGCTAAAGTTTATTTGTACCTTAAAAGGTGTGGAGCCTCTAGAGTGGCTGCTGGATGTGGATGCACCGCAGGTGAGCAACTGTTGAAGGATCTGGGCAAGGTTATCCATCATTGCATTCCTTTGTGTCTCCAAGGCCTTCTCGAGTAATATTTTTATAGGATCTCCTACTCCCTCATCTTTCTTTTCTCCCCCCATGGGTGGTCGTCAGGCTTTGCGAGGTTGATATTGCAAAGGTTCAACTAGATCAAGCCCTAACTCCTTATATCCTCACCTCATTCGGGACATGGAAATAAAAATAGAGAAAGAGTGGACCACTCTGATACCATTGATCCAAATTTAAACAGGAACACAAAAAATAAAAATATAACCATAAATACAGAGATGAAATAGAAATAACACTTCATTTCATTAATATCAAATACTGAAATATGCTTACAAATAGAATGGAAATAAGACTAGCTCAGGCAATGGTAGCATATCTATGAGAAGAAATGCGGCATCTAGATGCCTCTCAACTCAGTTACAATGAGGCTCAAGGGATTTTTATTATTGAACAATAAGAGAAAGCCCTAAACAATGAAAACACTAACCTGAGTAGATGTAACACCAAGAGTTTATGGGCCCTGTTGGTGTTAGTTGGGAAGCCAACTTCTCGAGATCGTAACTTGGTCATATTATCTATGTCTGAAACGTATGATAAATTGTTGCAAAGATCTCTTTAAGGACTATATCTGCTAATGCGATTTCTGTGGGAATTGCATGGGAAATTTTGCCAAAAAAACGTCATTTAGGGCCTCAAAATGGCTCCGGAAGTTCAGGACTCGAAAAACTGACAAAATAGTAAACTATGGTACAATTGAGGAAACTAAAAAAAATTGAAAGAACAATGGTGAGGGTCCAAGTGGAATAGGTGGGTAGCCACCAATATCCACCTAGATTAGTCCTCCCCCCTTAGAAAGAAATGGTCTTCACTGTATGTTGAGCTCCTCCATGAGATGAGGAGCCGTCTGCTGAACTTGGTCCCTAGTGAGCCATTTGGCTTAGTGCAGGAGTTGGATGGCTTTGACAACTTGATACAATTGGATCTTGTGTTGGAAAATGTTCTTTATCTACGTGTCCATGATCTAATCAGTTGCAGCTTGTTCCATGCAGTCTTGATTTAACTCTATTGTTTTGAGCTGTTATGCAATGTCATATGTGTCAAGCAATGGTGGATGGTATGGCCGAAGGTGATCCACATTGAATGCTGGGTGCAAGGAAAGGAATGTGGGAATGATGAGCTCAAAATCATTATCTCTCATAGCCTAGGTGATGTTGTATGACCCATATTGAAGCGAGCAAATCTTGCGGTGGGGCCCAATGAGGCACTCCTTTTGTAGATGTAGCCAAACTTTGTCGCCCACCTAGAACATGTGTGGCACCCAATGTTGATGATGTCACTACTTGTACTTAGCATTGTCTTTGTCCAATATGTCATGGACCTTCTGCTGGTTGTGCTGGATGTGCTTAATGATCCTCTGGATTGTACTGTGTTGTGTTCTCCGATTGTGGACTCCACACTTGTTGTTCGCAAGGATCAAGTTGTTGACTGAGATGGTGGTGTGTAGCCAACCTACGTTGTCATTCATGATGAGTGTGGGAGGGAATCTAAAGAAGAAACCACAGTGAAGGATGACATCTTCTATATGTGCCTCATCCGATCTATCTTAACATCACTTATGATTTTGTCATTTCTAATTTTCCCTGTGAAAACTTGTCGCTGGATGTTTCTATGTCCAATCATTCATAGGACACACCAGATGCCAGTCTATCATTGCATTATGGTTAGGACACATCTTTATATGAAAATCCACTCAATCTTTCATCTGTCATTTCTGGAAATGTTGATGGTGAACATTCTTGTCCCTCATCAACCCCGCTACATGATTCATTAGATCATGAGGATTCTAGTCAACATCTTGAATTTTTTGCTCGCAGTTTTTGTGATCTCTTCACTCCTTCACTTGATCACAATTTTTATTCACGTTGTTAATCTTTCTAATCCACTGGTCTCCAATGATCTACCTGTTGATGAAGAGGAAACCCCTTAATCTGTTGAGGCACTTTAGCCTGTGTTGATTGTTATGTCAGGCCCTCGCTATCCTGAGGTTAGTTCCACTCCTGATTAAAAATATGTTGGAATACTAGAGGCTCCTCATCACTCTCTGGTGTGCATTAAAGATCAATCTAGTTCATAGATTTCACATCCTCCACCGAAATCACGTGATCCCATCACTCACGGATTTGAGGAATCTAACGCAACGAGCACTCTTGCGAACCACAAATTGTCTTTCTTTCTCACGTTTTCTCATTTGGCATGCTCCAAAGAGTGTAAGTGCTTATCGTCTATGTGAAGTGTGTTGCATAACCATGATATGTCTATAGAATTCTTAACTTGTGCTTTTACTATTTTCTTTTTTTTGGATGATTTTAAACTCAGAGCATGTTGGTCTTCACTTACTTGTCTTTCGTTTTTGTTGGTTTACATGCTTATCTTTCTTGTGAACCATGCCTTCAAAAACATGGGTGACCTAATGCAACAATGACTACATTGTAAATATCACTTTATGTGAGTAGGCCCATGCACTATTTATTTTTCTTTGTTTGCATGTTTGTTTGATTGCTTACATGGTTTGGTTTTCTTGCTTTCTTTATTTTCTTACTTGCGTTTACTTCGCTTTACTTCTGCTATTTTACTTCTTGTTTGTTTGCTTGTTTTCACCCGTGGGTTAGCCTCACATGAAACCGTGTTTGGCTCTTGAGGCAATCTAGGAAAATATAAGAAGACTTGTATAACTATCAACATTTGATTATCTGTTGTCTCTTTTAAGAACTTCTCACCTTCATTCAATGATACCCTGATGGAAAATATATTTTGTTGAGAGAGAGTCTTGGTGAGAACACAAAACTTTCATTGTTAACTAGTACCACCTACTCTAATCAGTTTTTTTGGGTCAATCCTTGTCATCTCAGTCAAGTAGAGTAAAGTGAGGGGGGGAACCTTAACAAGTATGTTAGAGGTATATATAACATACTTCTCTAAAGGGACAACCTCTTCTTCTCTCAATAGGTCAAGATCCCTCTTCCACCTCTGAATAAATAAGTGCCTATGCACAATTCTTTGAAAAATGAAAAAATAAAGATAAAAAATGAAAAAAAAAGGTGAAATAAGAGAAAGGCTTCCTTCGGAGAGAGGTGATGCAAGTAACTCCACGGGGTAATGACCAGGTTCGCTGGTAGCAAAGCGATGCTTGTGCTCTTACATGACTCTGTCGAGGTACTATCCAGGCATGGTTACAGTGGAGCAACACTCGAGATGAAACTAAAACTTTGACATTTATATTACATGTGCATTGATATACCCCTCATCCCTAATTGAAACAACTAAGTTGACTTGCCTTGGTATGAGTTCTAACCAATCAAGAGAATGGTAGGGACTACATATTTCACTCAAGCTAGTGAGGAAGCCATGACAATCAAAGAATTGAATAATACTTTCAAAAGGGTTAGACTCGATTTTCAGGAAACAAGGTCCATACAAAGAGTTGGAGTTCTACCAGTGTGTCGCAATTGTTGTAGTGGCTACAACCACCCTCCAAAATTTTGGCTCGCATGCAAATTTCAGAGCCTGCCTTGGATCTTGTGATTGGTTGTTCCTTGGTCCCTTATTGGTAAGTTGATGATCTCAAGCCCCCTCCTTCATCTTAAGATTTGTTCATGTTCTCATCTTTATGTAGTATGTGTCATCTTTGGGCATCAAGATTATTGTTTTTCATTCAAAGGGAATGTTGTTCTGCTTCAAGGGGAAATCTTGTGTGTATGAGCTATTCTCATTACATAGACATGTTTCACACTCACTTAATGTAGTCTTATCAAGAAGGTTGTTGCATCCAACAAAGTATGTTTTATATCTCCAGGATCGTCTACCTTGTATCACTAAGTGTTAATGTATTATCATAGTCATGTTTTGTCACTATTTACATATGTTTCATTGATCTCACACTTAGTTTCCTGAGCAGCCTTGCCTCATCCAGATTTCTGGAACTACACACTCTACTTCTGCAACCCTCAAGATTTTTCCCTTGATTGTTGGAACTACGTGATTCACAGAGACCACAACTTCCCTTAGCATCCAAAACTATGGAGTGGTTTCCTCCACTTTCCTTCCCTAGCTGAAACCCAATGTTATCAGAAATTGCATAGTATTGTCATGGAGCTGCTCAATCCATCATGCAACCTGAAATTGCATAGATGTGTCCTCGCAGGATCCATCCCGCAATAGTGCCTTGCACATAGAAGCTGCATAGTATTGCCTCTCAACTACCAAGGTTGTAGTACACCCAGAAACTATGCAGAGGTGTCCTCTTAGGATCCCATCACACAACAATGTGTTGCATCTCAAAATTGTGCAGTGTTGTCATAGCTGTGCAATGTTCCTTACAATCGTGTAGAGTAGGCAACCATCTTTGCTGTAGAAAAAGTGCAGAGAAAGCCAATAACCTTGCTCCCATAAATTTCATAGATTAGTCGAACCTTGCTCTGGAAAATTGCACAGAGCAACCAACAACCTTGCTTCCAGATATTGCACGGAGCAGGCAACCTGTCCTTGCTCTACAAAACTGTGTAGATCATCTTGGTAGCAGTCGTTGTCCCTTGAAACTACACTGATCTATCTCCCAACGACTACATGAAAAGGTGACATGCTACATCACTCTCAAGGAGTTAATGAGAAGTACCAAAGAACCAAGTTATGACAAAATATTGCAACCTCATGCAAACTTCACCATATGCATATCATCTCGAGGGTAAGTATGGTAAGTAATGTATATATTTTAAAGTAAATCTCTAAATGTAGCTTGGAGGATTTCTTGTGATTGTCATGTATCATTATGTATTCAATAAAATGCATGTTTGCAAACACTAAAATTCATCCCATGTGTTTCCCCTACATGTCTTACTTCCTTTTCTCTTGTTGAACTAACTGTCGCCTTTGGCATGTTGATTGTTATGTCATGCTTGCGATACGGTTATTGTTAGGTCCCTATACTACTAGTGTAATCCCTTATTGTTATCATTGCATCCCCTTTATTATATTGTTGTGCCCATGTAGTCCCCATATTGTTATTACTATGCCTCATAGAAGCCCACTATTGTTATTATTGTGCCCTTACATTATTATTGTTAGGTCAGCTCTAATTATATTATGACCCCTTAGACTCCTATATATAGAAAGGAGGTCTTGTCATTTGTATCATTCAATAATTTTTCATTTGTGTAATGTAAAGGAGGTTTCCCCTCAAATAGGATGATTTCTAAGGCATTCATCTATCTTTTCTATCTTTTTGTGAGCTAGTTTCATAATAGTTATAGTGATTTTGAAGGTTTCTCTTCATGTGTTTGGGTTTTCTTAGCTGTATGAACATCCATTACACTCACACAAAAAGTTGTAAGCACTTAAGAGCAAGTGTCATCATGGTCATCCAAGTGTCTATCACAAGTGTCCCACTTGTCGCTTTCACCATTAGAGAGTCCCGTAGAGGGTCATGCTTTTCCATTTTTTTCTTGTTTGCTTGAGGTATCTTTTTGTTGATTCATGCTAAAAGTGTAATCACAAGGTCATGTATGTGTGAGCTCACTTGCTATCACACTTAGCCATTTTTCCTTAAAATCTATCGATTGGACAACCCTCCTTCAACCAGACGCTGACTAAGCTGCACTGTGTAATCTCAGCTCTTAATGACCTTTCTCTGCTTCCTAGAACTGCATAGGACTTTAGGTTGTCCTCCAAGGTATCCTTCACTATGCAATCCTGGAATTGAGCTATCTGACTACCTCCCAAAACTGTGTAGAAGTTGTTCCAAAGTTCGATCCAATTTGTGCTTCCCACAAGATCACTCAACAAGCCCCCCTCGAGTCTTCTGGAAAATCCAAACTAAACTGTGACCTAGGGCTGCACTGCTCCCCAAAAATGGATAGAATTTTCCCATCTGTCTACCCTGCACTATCTATAGAAACTATGCAGAGCTTGTGAGTGAGGCCTCTATTGCCTATCACTGCATTTTTCGTGAGAATTATAGAGATCTGACTCAAAGGCCCCCTGCTAGCTTTCTCTGCTCTCCCTCTAAAAATTGCATAGTTTTGACTAGAAACCTCTTTATTGCCTCACTATGAACTTATCCCATAAAATGCGCAAAATTGACGGCCCAACATTGTCTCTCATAAATGCTTAGTTCTGACTAGCAGCTCGTTGCAGCCTGATCCAGCCCTCTGCTTGAAAACTTCACATAATGCCTACCAATGCCTCCATCTACCTACTTTGTCTTCCTCGAAAAAACTACATATATTCCCAGTTGGACCCCAGGATGGCCTGCCTGGTTGTCTTCATGAAAACTACACAGAACTGTCGAATAGTCCCCCAGACACTCTGCCTTGTCTTCCTCCCATGAACTGCAAAATTCTTTCTACCAGTTGGGTTCTTTCCCATAACTATCACTATTGTCCTAAATTGTGAAAATCGTCCCCCCAGTGACATCTATGGATTTTTTCCTGATAGTGCAATGGAGCCTCTCATCCTCTACTCTCTCCCGATCACCTGCACCCAGAACTGAAAAACAATGCATCATGGTAGACTAGGATATTTCAGATTTGATGTCATCTTATCATGAGTGATTGTGGGAATAGGTACATCAATAGAAAATCACATGAAGACGAACGATATGGAGAAGGAGCACATGCTAAAAGAATTTCTTGCAGTTGATCGTACACACGAAGCACATCAAGCAGCAAGGAAAAGAAACACATGCATGGAACCACCTTTCAAAGACCAAGACCATTGAATACCCTGTGGCACCAAGCTACACGGAGATGAAAACAAAGTAAATTCATGCACACATCCATCACTTAACAGCACAACAGCTTGACATGGATAACATAGTCATCCAATACTTGCCAATAGGGTCATGTCGAGTTGTGTTATAAGCTTTCTTGACTGCCTCACTACTATGAGCCATACCTATTGTAATGAGATGTAATTAAAGTGAAATTCCAAGTGTTATTAGTGGAAAGCAAACAATCATATGTAATGTAAACATTTATAGGTAATGAAGTTGAAGAGTCATGAGGGTAGTCCAAGACTCACAAAGGGGAATCTCAAGGGTCACCCCACCCTTTGCTATATATAGAAGCTCATAACTCATAGAATAGGTTTTTGGGATCCAAGATTTTGCTAGGCGTTGCTTAGAGAGGGCTTGGAGAGTATTGTGACAAGACTTGGCTTCTCCATGATGCAGAGCGAGTACATATCTTTAGAGGAGCAGCTGGTGTTGATTGTAATGCTCCATTATTGGGGCTAGTGGCTGTCATGGTTGTATGTATGGATGGAACTTTCACTTTATATAATATAATAGAGCCAACACATCTTCATGCATATGTTATTATTATAGTTCAACTATTCTAGTTACTTTAACAATGCATGTTGCTTAACTTACACATTTGCATATGACCTATTTCATATATGAATGTATGAATATTGTTGAAGTTGTGTTGTTGGTTTAACCCATCACTTTGGATTGTCAACTATTCTGATTTCCAGCTTGTGATGTCATTTAGCTCGTGTGTTCCTTTTAGGTTGTGTGCTATTACAGGCTACTAAGGAGCACACTTCCTTTTCCCATCCATGTGTTAGAACCTCCCCATGCACCTCTCTTGACTCGTTGAAAGGTCGCAAACTTTCTTCCAACAAAGATATCTTTCATACCTCTACGCACTATCACAGTCAAGGCAACACTTTACTACCCACTATTTACTACCCATGGTTGACTATGGTTGGCCATGTTAAGTAGTGTTTGACCATGTTCACTATGGGTGAACATGGTTTGATGAATTTGACCATGGTTGACTAGATGTTTCTATGATATATGATGGTTTTCCATGTTGGCAATGGATGACCATGTTCCACCATGTTGACTTTGGTTGACCATATTCAACCATTCTAAGCATGGTTGAACATGGCTTCACCATGAATGTCTAAGTCTAACTTTGATGACTATTCTTAGCTAGAGATGAACATCATTGATCATGGTTGACCAATGATGACGATGGTTAACTATGGCTTACCATAGCTAACTATGGCTAACTAAGATTGACTATGGTTAACCATTTTTTTACCTTGGGTGACTATAGTCAACCATGGAAAACAAAGTCAACTATGTTTGATGATGGTTGCCTATGGTGACTGTTAACTATATTAAACTATAATTGATTATGGTTAAACATAGTTAACTATGGTATGGTTGACCAAGATTGACATGCTAAACTATGGTTAACCTTATTCAACCATGATCAACTTTCGTCAATTATGATCAACCATGGAAAAACATGGTCGAAATGGTATACCATGATCAATGATGACCATCTTTCATCAACCATAGGCACCCATGGATATTATGATCAACCATGTCAAACGTAGTAAACCATTTTCTCCATATTCTAATTAGCAATTGTGTATTCATATTACTAACTATTACATGTTCACTAAGAATATCAACATTATCCACCAATATATATCATGTTAAAACCTATTAAACCATATTCACCATGGCTAGGCATGCTAATCTTAGTTAACCATAGTTAACTATGGGAAACCATTTTAACCATGGTTGATAATGGTTTGACCAATTTGAACATAGTTACTCAAACATGATAAAAAATGCTTAACCATCATTAACCATGGGCATCTTTACTTAGACATCATCACCCATAGACATCAACCATGGTGATTTTTCATCAACCATAGTCACCATAGTCATCATGGTCAACCATGGCCAAACCTAGTAAACCATGTTCACCATATTCATATTACCAATTCTATATTCATAATACTAAATGTTACATGTTCATGAAACCGGTACAACAACTTTAGTCACCCAAAAGCATCATGGTCAAACTTAGTAGACCATGTTCATCATAGTTAAATCAAGCTCAACCATAGTCAACCATGTCAATCTTAGTCAACCATACTCAACCATGGGTGAACATAGTTTGAAAAATTTAACCATGATAACCATCATTTTTAATGTTGACCATGTTGACCACGTCAACCATTGTTGAACATGGTTTGATGATTTTTTGGCCTTAGTTGAACCTAGTCAGCCATATTGACAATGGTCACCATGGTTGATCTTATTGTCAATGGTTGGCTATGCATGACCAAATATGACCATGGTTGACCATTTTCAGGATTGGAAAAGATGTTAACCATGTGTGAATATGCTTTGACCCATTTGACAATGATGACCATGGTTTACCATATACAAGCATGTTGATCATGGCTCGCCTTATTATTTATTATTGGTTATGGTTGACCAAATATCACTACATTTGACTATGTTTCACAATGGTCAACCAAGGGATAGTCATGGTTGACTTAGTTAAACATCATTGACCATGGTTAACAATGGTATTCTTTGTGGCATTAGGACATTTATTTTTTATCTAATTTCAAATATGTTTGGTTTTTGTCACATTGAAACGTCATTTGTTGTTCAACACATTACGATGAAGTCTATTGTTTGTTGTAGTGTCGTGTCATCTGAGATATGTCACATTTGTGAGGAAGTTTATTCTTTGTCTAAATTAGATGTGATTTTCTATTTGTGAAATTGCAACATCATTTGTTCTTACTTTGAAATGTTGTTTGTCAAATTATAATGTGGTTTTTTGTTTGTTCAATTATGACCTTTTTTAGTATTCATCACACTATGATGTTGTTTCTTGTTTGTCACATTGCAATGTTGTTTATTGTCCATCCCAACGTGATGTCATTATTTTTGTAATTATGAAAAAGGTGTGTTATTTGTCACATTGTGACATCATTTGTTGGTCATCATCTTGTGACATTTCAAGCGACATAAGTTGATCATCACACTATCATGTTAATTATGTTTGTCACGTTGCAAAATCAATTTTTTATGTCTATGTTTAAGTATAGATGATCATGGATGACCATGATGCCCATGGTGACTATCATTCACCATGGCACCCATGTTGATTATGGTTGGCTATAATGCCCATGTTGACTATGGTTGAACAAAATGCCCATGTTGAGCAGACTTGACATGTTGATTAGCAACATCTTTTTTTTTCTAATTTTTAAATTGTTTATTGTTCACCATATTACAGAGTTGTTTGTTATTCAACACATTGCAATGACATTTGATGTGTGTCACACTACAACATTGGTTTTTGTTTGTCACATTGGGAACCATATTGAAGTCATTAAAGTTATATTGCGAACAACATAAATCTAAGTTAAAGTAGTATTAAAATGATATTACCAAGTTATAGTACAATGATTAATGTTATAATACAATTATCAAAGTTATATTGAATAACTTTAACATTAAAAAATATTAAAATTATATTAAATATTAAGTAGTGAATTTATTATATAATGTTATTAAAACTATGAACTTTAAAAGTTGTAGTAATGTATATGCTCGTGTTAACTATGACAATGATTTCAGGTTGACTATGGTTGACTATTTCAACCACAATTACACGTTTGACTATGGATGCCTATGGTCATGTTAAACATGATGCTTATCGTTGACTAGGTGCATGTTGAATATGATACCAATGGTTGATTATGGCTAAATATGATGCCCATGTTAACCATAGTTGACTACGGTTAACCATACCAACCACAACTCACCATAGTCAATCACACTTAGCGAAGTTGACAATGTTTTACCATGTCAAGTATACCAACAATAGTCAACCATAATTGGTATTTTTTATCAATATAGATATATATTATTATAAAATTATTAAGATTTAAATAATTATATGATTGTTTATATTAAAGTGTTAAAATTTATACTAAAGTTTTAAACACTTATATTAAATAGTTAACATTTAGATTAATATATATTAAAATTAAAATTACATTAAAGTTATAAAATTATGTTAAAATGTGATAGTCATATTTAAATTATAAGTCAAAGAAAAATAAAATTATATGAACTCAAAAATCATGAGTTAATGTTGCAAGCGGAAATTTGCTACATTACTTCTGAAAATGAAAAATATGAACTCAATATAAAATCCTAACCATATATTTAAAAAAAAATATAAATTGTACAAGCCTTTCCCAAATGAACTTAGTATGAAATCCTAACTATCAATTTTAAAAAAATCTAAATTGTATAATCCTCTACCAAAAGCTATACACCTAACAAAATTTGTTAGTTTGGGGAATCAAACCTATATCCAGGCTCTGATACTAAAAAGGTTTGTATTTACACCAAAACCCAAAAGTGTTGGTAAAATTTTCAAATTAGTCACTAAGATCTTCAAGATAAAACTTAAAGATTCCATAAAAATGCGGTAATTCCTCCAACCAATAGAAGTGTAATGAACAAAAAGATGAACACAAAGATTAGTTGTGAAAAGATTGTGATCATTGTGATTGATGAACATCACAATTGAGATGAAGACAATGACTTGATGTAGATTTAAGGGTTGTCATACAAATCATACAAAGTAGTTGTCATACAAAGTTTAAATGGAATGGTTGAATGAAAAAGTAATTTTTGTTTTGTCATTATACTAGTAGGAATCTTCCACATTGTACAATGAACCACATAAAAATAATAATAATACAAAGTAGTTGTTATTAAATAGAATCATAAAAAGAAATAAAATCATTCAAAATAATTATTATTAAATGGTAGTTGTCATACAAATCATACAAAGTAGTTTTCATATATTATAGTTGAATGCAAGGAAATTTTTTTTTGTCATTGTATTAGTAGGAATCTTATAGATTGGTATAGATAGGTATAGTGAACCACATAAAATAATAATAATTAGTTGTTATTAAATGGAAGCATAAAATAAAAAATAAATAAATAAATAAAAATAAAAATCATACAAAATAGTTCTCATTATATGGAACCGTTGAATGCAAAGTAGTTGTTTTCATCATTGTACTAATAGGAATTCTACAAATTGATACAAAGAATCACATTTAAAAAAAATAAACATGTTGTCTTTGGATATTCGAGATTGGTACACTAAACCACATTCCAGAAAAAGAAAATTATACAAAATACCAAAAAAAGATGATTATACCATAGAAATCATTACAAGTCACCATCCAAGTAGCTCGTACCAGATTGTTACAATGAACAACTTAAAAAAAATATTACACTAGGAATGATATCTATCATTCCAAATAATGGATGAATGTAAATTAGCTTTTTGGCTCTCTTGTAGATTCAGATATTTTAGAAATATTTCAGGAAATAAATAAATAAATTAAAGTAAATGAAAATAAATAAATTAAATTAAATTAAAAAATTAAAAAATTAAAAAGATAAATAAATAAATAAATAAGTTAATTAATAATTAATTATTAAATAATTAAAAATAAATAATAATAATATTCCAAAAAAAGAAATGAAATATTTCAAAATCTAATAAACAATAATGATATCATCGGATTCGCAATTTCCCGCTATAAGTAGAGATGAATGCAATGCTTTTAAAACTATATTTTTGTATTGCATTTTATTTTTTCTATTTTTTGTTTTTGTTTGAGACATCGCCACTGATCAAATCATAGTGACATAATCATGTTTAAATAAGTTGAGCGTTAACGAGTGAAAATGCTCGTCTTCAGCTCTATATAGGGTGTTTGCAAGCACTTAGGTGAAGAGCTGAATGGTGATGGCCCTACGGTCAAGGTCGCATGAAGCTGTGAACGAGATGGTGCAGTCCATTATCGACAATGGTGAAGTGAACGACCCATTTTACAAGCTTGACCTCGGAGTCGTGGTGGATTTATTGCACAAATGGCAAGAGGCCCTCCACAGTTTCTGCCTCTTCTATGTCATCAAGTGTAACCCAGAGCCAACATTTTTCCTGGCCCTATATATGCTTGGTTCTAGATTCAACTACTCGAGCTAGGTGGAGATCAAAGCCATCCTGAAGCTTGACTCCTCACTTCATTGAATAATGTATCCAAATCCATGCAAAGCAGAGACACACCTCAAATACGCAGCTAGTGTGGGCATGCATCTAACAACTTTTGATTGCATTGAGGAAGCTGATAAAATAAAGAATTTCCACCCACGATATGCCCTATTGCCGAGGGTGAAGGTACCTAATGAGGAGGCAGATGGCATGTGGAGCCCATTGGATCACAAGTATGGAGCAAAGGAAGTCGACCTGCTATTGCAGGAAACACAGGGTTCTCACCTTGTTGTGCAGGGTGTCTCGTTTCACGTAGGAAAAGGGGTCTCATGCTTAGGCATCTACACAAGCACAATAGTGATTGTTCTGGATTTTTTTGATTCAGCTTCTCGGCTTGGGATGTTGAAACTTAGTACTAT
Organism: Pinus taeda; assembly: GCA_000404065.3. NCBI lineage: Eukaryota > Viridiplantae > Streptophyta > Pinopsida > Pinales > Pinaceae > Pinus > Pinus taeda. The sequence continues at coordinate 41,089 of APFE030974809.1, read as the reverse complement.
TAATATCAGTGGCAGTTTCACTACGAGACAATTATTTCTAGAGGTCGCGGCTACAGGCAAAACATCCATGCTTTTGCTCTTCTCGTGCATAGAATGTGCACTATCATCCTGTTGATGACCTCTGTCTGGCCATCAGTTTGGGGATGGAAAGTTGTGGTCTTAGTGAGTTTGGTGTCCACATCAAGCAAAGATTAGACAAAAGAGTACTGAGGAACCTGTTGTCCCAATATAAGATGATAAATTATGGGATCCCAATGTGTACCCACACTCGTTCAAAGAGGAGTTTAGTAGTGGCTTCTACTATGATATTATTCTTGCAAGCCACCATAATGGTCATCTTCAAGAATCTATCAATGACCACAAAAATAAATTCATTGCCATTTTTAATAGAAGGAAGGCCCGACATGTAATCCATGGAGATTGATTCCTAAGGTCAACTAGGGGTAGGCATTCGAGTATAGAGGCCTTGCTTCTTGATGGTCGATTTGGCAATGGTATAGGAAGTGTAGGATCTAATGTACTTCCTGATTTCTTATCGAAGATTTGGCCAATAGAAATACTTTTGCAGCACTTCCACCATTTTCTAGACCGCGAAACGATGAGCGACCCAATTGTAAGGCACTTACCAAATCATCATGGCACACTTGCTTGAAGGAACACAAAGGTGTCCTAGGTGGTCCAATGAAGCATCCTGGAGGTGAAAATATGGAACTTGTTGACCCTCTAAGAGCGTATGGTATATGTGGCTGAATTCTAGGTTTCTTTTTTAGAGAAGTTTCCAATCCAACCTCTCATGCCCACAAGAGTTCAACACGGTGGTTAATGCCGTGATTAATGGTTGGATGAGGTAGTCTACAACATTATTGGTGTTGCCCTTCTTATACTTGATATTCAAATGGAATTGTTGCACGTATGTGGGCCACCTCTATTGCCAATCATTCTGTAACTTCCCTTGCATCCATATAAACTGCAGGGGTCGGTGGTTAGTGTGGATAAATGTTTCCTTCCCCAAAATATAATGCTTCCATTGTTGGTAGGCCTGCACAATGGAATACATCTCTTTGTCATAAGTGGGATACATCAGGAGTGTGTTTGAAAGTGTCTCATTGTGATATGCCAATGGATGCCCCTTGTGGAGTACTAAAGAAGGTATGTTTTTGTTGATTATTTTGGTCTTTTCATTAAAACTCACAACCCCTTTGCATCATGAACTAGGTAGATAATAAGAAATCATGACAAAATCTGTAGGATTTATATGTAACATGAAAAAATTGATAATTGCCATTTCTTATGCAGGAAAAGGGAAAAACGAAAGATTGTCATTCCAAAGAAAAAGATAGGGCCAAGTTAACTGTTGTCCCTTTGGCAGGGAACCACATGCAAACAAGGCGATCCAAATTAAAGCATATCAGCCAGGGAAAGAAAAATTAGATATCGACTCGTTGCAACAAAACAAATGGATAACTGGGAATTAACAGTTTGGCGAATCCCTCAGGATCCTTTGATCCTGAGGGATCTTGCCTTAACAATTATTGCATCATTGATATCTCTGCCTTAGTTGTTATAAAAAGGGGCAGCAGCACTAGCCCGGGAGAGGATCTGCTATCATTTTTCTATGTAACTTTTCTTTGTATTTGATACTTTAATCATCATCTCTCATTGAGAAGTAATCTGCTATAACTTTGTTTTAATGTTTTAATATAAACCTGGTTGTTGTTTCATCTTTGATCCTAGAATAATCTCAAGCGGTGTGCCCCTGGAGGCTAAGGGCCCAATCCTAGTGGAACACTTGCTTCTATACTATTACCTTCCATTTGTGCATGGTTTTCATTATCAGCTTTGTTTGGCAATTTGATATGTTTTGTCATTTTACATCACGGCTTTGTTATATATGATTTATTTTTGATTGAGCAATTTTGTTCTCTATGACAGGAATGTTGTACTGTTCATTATAATTTTGTAGTGTATTATTGTTCCTTTAATCATTAATATAATATTCCTGGTCTTTATGGAATGTTATCATTGTTCAATTACAAGGTAATCGTGTTATAACATTCATAAGTTGGTATTTTTGTATTCATCTATGGTTTACATTTAATTGTGATTGTTGTTCAACTGACATTGATGTTCCATTAAAAATTACAATCGTTATTATTTATAACTAAGATTGATATTGGTGGTATCGAAATCAGATTACTGCTTTTCTCAATATTAAGGCGTGATGTGTCTGTTATTTATCCTGGTTTATCGTGCACTTACATTTGGCTCTGTGTACTGATCTATATTTCATTGCTAATCACTTGCCCTTCTATTTCCCTGTGTTGTTCGATTTATTCTTAGAGTAAAGATTGCTACCTAATTTCTATAGGAAACGATTCTTGCACTTATCTCTGAAGATTAAGGTGTTGTTGTTTCTAATAATTAGTTGTTGTTACATTTTCTAGTTGTTGTTCCATTCCCTAGTTGTTGTTCCATTTCCTAGTTGATGTTCCATTTCCTGATTATTTGTGTTATCATTGATTTGGTGTGCAGAAAGATCTGAAACTATAGTGGGCATTTACATTTGTTGTCTACACCTAGATTGATGATTTGTTCCTTTATTGTCTTTAGTTTCATTAGTTTACAGAGGGATGAGTTACTGTTACTGGAACCTTGACTAATAAATTGTTTAGTTTTCTGAATGCATGATTCCAGTCTTAAAGTGCTTTGCTGTAAGTAGATTTTGTTTTAAGCATCCGTTTACTCTTGTATTTTGAGCACTATACCACTAGCATTACATTGACAAATGACAGCCTCAAACTAAGACATTCTTTGAAATAAAGAAACTTTCTTGGATTGACAAGATAATGTGAGGTAATTAGAGGTGAAAAAGACCCTTTTTACGACAAGACATTTTGGCGCCGTTGCCAGGGAAAGTGTGTAGCCATTTGTATCTTTTCAGAGTAGTGTAAGATCCTGTTAGGAAAGAATTGGGCTTTAAAAACGGAAGGTAAGAACATGCGTGTGGAGTATGTAATAGCCCTGCTCCCCTACCTGCTTTCTTGTATATTTGTTGTTGTTTTGTTTGGGTAGAACTTAGCAGTTGATTTGTGTGCATGACTAAGTATAAAAAGCCAGAAACGAATCCCAACCCTCTACCCAAGCCTGATAAAGCTAAGGGGTTGGTGACCCTTGGCCGATCGACCTTTATGGACAAAATCCTTATGAAAGCAAAATCTCAGCCTTCAGTAGGACCTAGAAACATTACTTCTAGACAGCCTACTAGTTCACTTTAGGCCCCAGGATCACCATTTGTAGCCTTTGCTGAGGTGCATAGTCAAACCGAAGAGCAAGATTTCCAAGAAATTAAAAATTCTAGCCTAGAAGCATTGCAAGAAGGGAATCTTAGCAACCTCTGTGAAGGAAGAGGAGAAACAGGAGAAACTGAAGAACCAAGATCTCCTATTGGGGTAATTCAGCCATTAAGTAGTCTAGATAAGGGAAGTGCTGCAAAAATCATTTATAGCGAACTTGAAAAAAATTCAAGAACCTGAATCCCCCCAGACATTAGGTACTCTCATTATCCCAGATAAAGGAAGTGTTGTCAAGGCCATTCCCATTAAAGCCATTTCCCCTCGACAACCTAGGAATACCCTCCTAGATATTCCAGAAGGTTATTGGCATATATTTGACCAAATGGCCCAAAACCAGCCAAACACCCAAACCTCTACACTGCAATACCCCATTGTGGATACCGTAGCTAATGCACCTATGAAAGCAATTCCTCTTCAACATATCCCTACATTTGATGGTCTTACATCAGAGGAGCCAGATGCATTCCTGTTTGAATTTGACATGCTATATAGAGGATATGACCACACCACCAATCCCCAAAAACTGAAATTATTTCCCTCTACATTAAAAGGGGTTCCTTTAAGATGGTTTATGGGATTGGGTGGCAGCGTTATAAATAACTGGGATCAAATGAAGGAGCCTTTTTTAAAAAAATATCAGGATTGTTGTAGGTCTAGAGAGTTAAAAGATGAAATATTTCAGATGGTAGCTAGACCAAATGAAGCATTAGAGGAGTATGTTGAATGTTTCCAGTATAATCTTCAAATATCTCCTTGTGCATCATTATCCTTAACTGATAATGTATTAAAACAACGTTAATTAGGGGAATGAAGGAGTAGCGGATTGAAACATTAAATATTATGGGAAAAGGATATATTTATCAGGAAAATTTTGTTGATATTATTAATCTATGTATGAGGAGTTTGACAGGCAGCACAAGACTAAAACCAGCAGAACATGATCAGTTTGCAAGAGATAATAGAATTTCGGCAGAAGGAGTAACTCGTGTACAAATTGGAAATTTTTTAGAAAATTTTAAAACTGATATATTGGTGACGCTGACAACACAACTTGATATTATGCAGGCCAAACAAAAGCAAGCAGAGGCAGAACAGAATCTGGCAATCTTTTGTTCTAGCTGTAGAAAGAAACACAGCCATAAGGAGTTTCCATTAGATATAGTCCATGTTTGCGCCATTTGCACAAAATACCACTCTACAATGAGCTATCCCTCACTTCCTGGATTGGAAGTGGTATATAAGGAAGCAGAAGAAGAGCCAGAATCAGTGTATCTACTCAATCAATGTTGTCAATGGCAACCACGATAATCAGGTATGTTTTCAGATCTAGTTTCTTCTTTTCAGCCTCCACAATATCATGCTCAATAATATAATACAATGTGGCAAAATCAACCTCGCTTCCCGAATTGGTCATAGCAGTCATTCCCTTCATCATCTCCATGGCCCAATCAACCAAGCCAACCCAACTGGAAAAATTTTCCCTATACCCCACCATATTGGCAAAATAATGTATATCCAGCACAATGGACCCCTCCTACTTCACAGAGTCAAGCCTGGTAGACAAACTGGCAAAGACCGATGAATCAGCCAGTAGAAACCATCCCACTCCATCAACCTACACTGCCAATGTTACAACAAAACCCCCAGCCTAACTTAAGACCGCAACTCCCAGCCCAACCCATCCCTAATCCGAATAATAGACCAGCCCAATCTATGCAAATAATTGAAACACCAGAAATAGGAACCGATCTAAGGGAGTGTAATGACCTTCAATTAAGATCTGGGCATATCATTGAAACGAAGGGAGATAAAACAGCTCAAAGTGAAAATCAATTACTTATAGAACAACTGCCACAAGAAGAGGATGTGACCAGACAACAAATTCATAATCAAGCAACCACATCCTCTCCTCCATTCCCAGAACGATTAATTATACCTCGACCTATACAATATCCTGATTTTGACATTCTCGGTGAACTAAAAAACCTGTACATAAAAATCTCGTTCCTCCAAGCCATTCAAGACATTCTGATATATGCAAAGACTATCAAGTAATTATGTATAAAGAAACCGACGAGGAGAATAACAAATAATCCAAGAGTCCAATTAGTTGGCACTCTATCTGACTTATTATCTGGAAAAGAAACACCCGTTAAATACGAAGACCCAGGAAATCAAATAGTAATCGTACAAATCTATGGTCAAACCTTCTCAAATACCTTAGTTGATCTAGGAGCTGCAATTAATATCTTAACAACTACCACTTGAGAAAGATTGGCCATTACATCAGTAGAACCAACCTCTACTTTATTATAATTGGCTAACCAATCTGTGGTTAGGCCAGAGGGCACAATACATGATGTCATGGTATCCATTGACTCCTGCGAGTATCCGGTCAATTTTCTAATAATAAACCCCAAAAACTGACTTGATAGACATCCATTGATTTTAGGCAGACCTTGGCTTGCAACTGTCGATGCTTATATTGGCTACCGACAAGGCAATATGACCATAACTAGACAGAAAAATATCAAGAACCTAGCTTTATACCCTCCATCATAGCCAAGTGTCACAATAATAAAAAATAACAAGCATCCTGTATCATACCTCACCGAAAATATTAGATCTCCATGAACTATAAAAGAGGCCCTTGATTTCAAAAGACCAAATAGAAGATGATTCCATTAACAATTTTATTAGCAAGCTAAACCCAGATCCCACATACAATGCCACATGATAGAAGCAGCATTTGATAATGAATTAGAATAAGATCCTTTTAAAGCTACACACGAGCAAACAATACCCACTACTTCTGTTTCGAATAGCAAAATTGTAGAAATTGAGTTAGGAAAGACTTTAAACATTAATGCCAACCTGACTTCTGAACAAGAAGAGAAGCTCATTCAACTATTGAGGAAATAGAAAGAAGCATTTGCATGGGACTACCTTGACATGAAAGGAATTGATCCTCAGTTATGTACACACCACATTTACATAGAAAAGGATGTGAGACCTATTCGCCAACCACAAAGGAGACTAAATCCTCATCTAAAAGACATTGTAAAAGCTGAACTTCAAAAACTTTTAGATGTCAACTTTATCTACCATATCTCCAATAGTAAATGGGTCTCTCCATTTGTTGTGGTACCAAAGAAGCATGGAAAGTGGAGGATTTGTGTAGATTATAGAGAGCTAAATAAAGCAACACGAAAAGACCACTTTCCCCTTCCATTCATTGACCAAGTATTAGACACTTTGGTAGGAAAGAAATTCTTTTCTTTCTTAAATGGCTTCAGTGGATACAATCAGATTCAGATTGCCCCTGAAGACCAAGACATAACCACTTTTACTTGTCCTTGGGGAACATTTTCCTACAGAGTTCTACCTTTTGGCTTATGCAATGCTCCTGCCACATTTCAAAGGGCTATCCTCAGTATATTTTCAAACTTAATAAATGAAGGGCTTGAAGTATGCATGGATGACTTTACACCATACGGAGACGATTTTGACCCAGCATTAGACACACTGGAAAATGTCCTGCAGCGCTGCATTGCCACCAGGTTTTGTTTGAGCCATGAAAAATGTTATATGATGATGACTTAAGGACTTATCCTAAGCCATTATATCTCAACAGCTGGAATATAGGTAGACCCAGCCAAAATTCAAATAATTTTTCTAATTCCTACTCCTACCACTCAAACAGAGGTACACATATTTCTTGCATTTTCTGGTTATTATAGAAGGTTTATAGAACATTTTTCGCATATTGTTGCTCATATATATGCACTGATAGGTAATGTTGACTTTCTTTGGACAGAAAAATGCAACCGTGCTTCTCAGGATCTGAAGAAGCTTGTGTCCATAGCCCCAGTCCTGCGAGTACCAAATTTGGACCTGCCATTTCAAATTTCATCAGATACCTCAGATACCAATGATGGAGAAGTCCTTGGGTAGGAAGAAGACAAAAAACCATACAAAATTTATTATATTAGCAAGAATTTATCTCCTGCTAAATTCAATTATACTATTACTGAAAAGGAATTTCTAGTTGTAATACATGTTGTCAATAAATTCAGGCATTACATTACTGGATATCCTGTTATCTTGTATACATATCACTCAACCAAAAAATATTTGGCAAATAAACCAATCAAAAATGGTAGAATAACTAGATGGTTGATTTTAATGCAGGAATTTGATATTACAATCAAGGACCAACCTAGAAAAGAAAATCATGTAGCTGACTTTCTCTCACGAATGCCAAAACCAATGGACGCAACAGCAGTTGAAGATCAATATCCAGATGAGCATTTGTTTGTTGTCACTGTTAAAACACCCTGGTACGCTAATGTTGCAAGTTACTTAGCAGCAGGTAAATTACCAAAACATCTGACCCCCAATGAACGAAAACAGATTGTCTAGCGAAGTGCTCCATTTTCTTGGATTGGGGGCTACCTGTTCCATACAGGGGCAAATATGCACATCAGGAGATGCGTCCGCGAGGATGAAATTTTTGATATTTTAAAAGCTTGTTATGAAAGACCATGTGGTGGACATTTCACTGATCACAGAACTGGGCATAAGGTCCTGCAAACAGGGTATTATTGGCCCACAATCTTCAAAGATGCAAAGAAGTTCGTTCAAGCCTGTGATAGTTGCCAAAGAGCAAGACACCCTGGTCAAACCGACGAAATGCCCCTAAATCCACAGCTAGTTATTGAACCATTCAAGCGATGGGCCCTCAATTTCGTTGTACCAATTAACCCATCCTCAAACCAGAAAACATATATTTTGGTAGCAACAGAATATGTCACCAAATGGGTTGAAGCAAAGGCATTGCCAAAAACTACAGAGGGTTCTGTCATACAGCTCCTATTCGATATATTTGTGCATTATAGGCTTCCAAGAGATATAATTACAGACAATGGATGACATTCTGCTGGTAACAAAATTGCTGCAACACTCAAAAATTATCATATCCAGCACAAAATCACCTCTCCATACCACCCACAGGCAAATGGTCAAGTAGAAATCAGCAATAAAATAATAGAAGCAGTCTTAACAAAAACCATTGCATTACATAGACGTGATTGGGCTACAAGACTACCAGAAGACTTGTGGGCTTATAGAACAACATGGAGAAGCACTACCGGCTATTCACCATACCAATCGGTGTTTGGAAAGGAACCCATTTTTCCCATAGAATTTGAAATCCAAACACTATGAACAACACAAGAATTCAGCCTAGATTTAAATGAGGCACAGATTAATATATTACAACAGATCAATGAGTTAGATGAAATCAGGCTCTCTTCCCTCCAAAACACTGCATTAATCCAATAGAAGCGAGCTAAATGGCATGATGATCTCATTAAATTTAAAGTCTTCTGCGAAGGAGATTGGGTGCTTTTATACGATTCCAGGTTTCAAGATTTTCCCGAGAAACTTCAGACTCATTGGCCAGGGCCATATGAAATCCAAAAGGTACATGATAATGGAACCCTTACTCTAACCACCATTAACAGATGTGGATATACAATCAAGGCAAACGACCACCGAGTTCGACTATATCGAAAACCACTTACTCGGGAGTACTTCTATCAGCAACTATGCAAAGACTACGACATGCAAATTTTGGGGGAGGAAGAGAAATCTTCCTCGCCTATGATTCATTAAGTGATTCAATTCTTTTTACATTTTGTACATAGTTCCTTTGTTTTGTTAGCATAAATTACTCCTTGTACATATTTTTTTTGTATTTGCACCTTACAACACCTTCACCATTATGTTGTTCTTTTTTTAATGGAAACATCATTGTCGTTCCTTTTCTGAAGGGACAACATTTGTGTACACTTTTGTTGTTTCTGCTATTGCTTTTTCCAAAGGGACAACATTTTCATTTTTTTATTCCTTCTTTCAAAGGAACAACACCTTTTTTTCAGTCGTTCCTTTCTCACTTTCATTTTGTTTTTCCTTTATCAAAGGAACAACAATTTTGATTTTTGTCGTTCCTTTTCCAAAGGAACAACATTTGCATTTTCTGCTATTCCTTTTCCAAAGGAACAACACTTTTGATTTTTGCTATTCCTTTTCCAAAGGAACAACATTTGCGTTTTCTGTTGTTCCCTTTCCAAAGGAACAACACTTTTAGTTTTTATTGTTCCTTTTCCAAAGGAACGACATTTGTGTTTTCTGTTGTTTCTTTTCCAAAGGAACAACACTTTTGATTTTTGTTGTTCCTTTTTCAAAGCAATGGCATTTGCATTTCTTATTATTCCTTTTCCAAAGGAACAACACTTTTGCATTTTCTATTGTTCCTTTTCCAAAGGAACAACACTTTTGATTTTTATTGTTCCTTAAAAAAAGGAATGACATTTGCATTTTCTGTTGTTTCTCTTCCAAGGGAATAACACTTTTGGTTGTTGCTGCTCCTTTTCCAAAGGAACGACACTTGCATTTTCTGTTGTTCCTTTTTCAAAGGAACAACACTTGTATTCTTTTACTCTTCCTTTTTGAAACGACAACATTCTTGTATTCCTTTTACTTATGCTTTTTCTCCTCACTGATCCAATTTAAAGATGTTTGATATTCCTGTTGTTTCAAGTCTTTTGGGAACAAAGCTATACACTCATGCAATGGATACAAAACTACAGCATACCGAAATCAGTAAATTATATAAAATCGCTATTTTTTAGAAGAAATTGCTCTGAATTGGTAAGAGGAAAGAGGAAAGGACACAATTATCCATTATTTTTGTTGTCATTATTCTACTAATACTGATATGATTGGTTATCTTTATCATGTCGGTTCTTTTTAAATTCTCATAATCTTCTTTGATCATTATTAAGCAATAAGAATAAAGGGTCTGTATTTTTTTGTTGAGATGTTAAGACTTCTTCCACCATTCCTACTCTTAAGGAGTGTTGAACCACCCTTTGTGTATAAATAGAAAAGTACTTAATGAAAAAAACAAATTTTATATAACTTATGGGTTGTCAAATGTAGGATAAGGGGTCTCATCAAGAGCTAGCCTACCATGGTCATAAGGAAGAAAGTTAAGTGGCATTCCCACTATGGCCACCACACCAGGGATATGATCCAAGAGGCACATCAGAAAATAAAGAGCCTTTGGAACAGGAGGTCTCATCATGAGTCAACCTGCCTACCTTTCACTTCTTCCTCCTGAATGGCATTATGGCTAACTGGTCACCAAGCCAGAATAATGGCCTACATTTTGACATTGCACAACACTTCCTAAGCATATACAAAGGATCATGGTTCCATGGGTGAAACAAAAAACTCTGTCAAGGTTATGGACACCTGTCGGTAGCAGAGCTCTATTAATGGTATTTAAGTCACATTCCTTATACACCAATAGTAATCATCAACACCCTCCTGTCTCTTATACCTTTGTAATATGTCACATAAGATTATGTATATCATTTTCCCAAACTATTAAACACATGAAAATCTATTATAACCAATGATGACAGAAAAGTTGATAATGACCGCATTAGACTCTATGTGAACATCAGATGTCTTATCCTCCTAGCCTCGCATCATGTCACAAAAGTCTCTTATTTGTTAAGCGATCCGACTATACACCTCGATTTCGGCAATCTGCTCCTTTTATAACACATGGCATTTTGGCATGCGCTGTCCCTTTATGACTCTGTATTCTAGCAGTCTGGCATGCTGCTCCCTCATTTGATGGTTGAGGACAACCTATTGCATTACAGGGGGGAGGCAGGTCACCTCATCATTTGCTAATATACATGTCAGACTATTATTCAGAAAATTTTTTATTTGGGAATAGCAAGGCTCAATGGTATATTGTTTTTCAATTTGCATGGCTTGTTGTTCCTAAGCTATTTCCATAGTATGCTCTGTGGCAATTAGTAAGTGACTCAATATTTGAGTGAGTCCTACAATTCTGTTAGTTTCTTTGTGTTCTAACAGTTTGAACAGCCTGTTGTTCCATTGCCATCTTTGAGATTTTACAGTGACGCTAAAAGCATGGGAGCTAGATCAATTCGGAGAGAACCATGGCTATTGACAGTCTCTAATGCAGCACGGGAGATCCTGGAAAGGGCAGGTTGGTTAGTTTATCTCCATCATTTACAGGAATCCAACGAGACCATAACAATAGAATTCTTGCAGAACTTGCAAGAATATCACTCCATAGTAAGGGGGAGACACATTGCGGTCACCAATGACATAATTGCAGAGGTCACAGGACTACCAGTCACTGGACCTGTGTGGATGATAAAGAAGGAAAGACTACAAAAGATCATAAAAATCTTCCATGATGAAGGCCAAAAGTTGGCAATCAAAGGAAAGGGAGTTCTACCAACAACATTAAGAGAGCCATGAGTAGAATTGGCGAAGATCATCTAGAGCTACATCACCTGCGAAGGCAGGAAAGATGTGGTAAGACCACGAGACCTTAAACATTTAGCCGTATTAAAACAAAAATGCTCTGTAAACTTACCTGCATTTTTAAATTCAATACTTCATGATGTTGCCCGAAGCATGAAAAAGTCACAACATGTAGAATCAGTAGTAAGTCACCATGGGCTGATGCGGTTGATAGTTAGCCACAACCTTGCTCAGTAGCAGAGTAGCTGGGAAGAGCTAATTTCCATGATAGACGTCGCATTGACTACGCCATCCCCAAAACATAAGCATGCTACCAGTACACCAGATAGACCATTGAAATGGAAGAAATCAGTGAGATTGGCATAGATTAGAGGGAGGCTAGAAAATTCCCAAGGGGATACTAGCCAACCAGTGCAGATAGATGATTCAGGGGATGAGAAACCCCCACAATTGGAAGGAGAAGAGAATGAGAAAGGATTGGAAGGAAATGAGGAAGGAGAAATAGAGGAAGAGACGGAGCAACCTCGACAGGGGGAGGAAGAAACAGAGCAGTGCGAAGATACCCCATTGCAAAATCCATTACAAGAAGTTGAATTGGCCAAAATTCTGGCCAATATGGGTGAATATGACCAACCTCTCAGCCTGCTAGGCCTCCATATCAAAGAAGAACCAACAGAACCGGCTAGGTTTTTTTCTCCTGAGCAACCTGAACAGAATAACGAAGGAGCACCCCAAGAAGAAAACCGAGGAATTGGCTGAGATAATAGTCCAGGCTTGAGTAAATAGACAACTGTTCCTTCTAATAAAATAGAAGAAATTAAAAGATTAAAGAAAGAACAACAAATATTACTGAATGTGATAGCTCGACTTCGACAGAAAATCAGGGTTTTGAAAATGGGAAAGAGGGTAAAAAGGACTTCGAGGGTGAGACATGCAACCACTTTAGCAAGGCACCTCAAGAAAAAGGTTCAGAGGACTCAAGTACACTCTGTTGTTCAAAACCCTATTGAGGAGCAGCCTGTTGTTCAAAACCCTGTTGAGGAGTAGCCTGCCATTCAAAACCCTGTAGAGGAGCAGTCTGTCATTCAAAACCTTGTTGAAGAGCAGTCTGTTGTTCAAAAACAAAAGGAATAACATTCAACTGTTACCCATGTTTAAGTACAAACAGATGATAAATTGACATGTGACAAAGAAGTGCAGACAAAGGCACAAGTCTCTGAAGAAATGTGAACCATAAACACGAGACGATGCAATAAGAAGTTTCAAGTGAACCTTCCGCTCACCACTACCATGTGGGATAGTGATCCGAGGAAAGTAACCCTACGAGAGGGTTTGATGCAAGCTAATAAAGCAGTAGAAAAACTTATAGAACAAATGGTTTCTCGACAAAATTATGAAGAATTACAACAACAACTAAGGAATTTCAATCTATCTGAAAGCTAGGGCTTTGAAGGATGGGGAAAGGAAGAAGAAAAAGTCGCAAAGGTAACTCATAGGTTAGATATAGTTATCAAGCATATGGATACCTTATGCTCTTTGTACATTAAAGTCCTAGAATGTAGAGCCCCTACTAAGAATTATGCCTTGTTTTTAATGGAATGATATTTGCAATTGAAAATAAAGGCTGTCAGAGTAGGAGACCTTATACAAATTAATACCATTGATGGTTTTATAAATTGTTGTAAGCACTATGGAGTAAAGGTTCAAATATTATTGTGTGAATTCTATCTACATAACCTTGTGTTAGACCAAGAGACAGAGCAGAACCCCATCCCTTTTGTTGGAGATATCCAACTGCAGGCATTTATCTCATTTCTAGTTAATCAAATCAAATGGCTTAAAGCCTATAATGCCATCCCAAGAGAAGAAAACAGATTAGACTTATGGGTAAGAGCTGAGCCTAGAAATCCAGTGCAGTTGTGGAGGAAACATAGGAACCTCATGGGGACTCCAGGCATGATTGAAGCATTAGGACCCATTCATACAACTATCAATCGGCAGGGAATATAATACTTTTTCACTATTAAAGACCTTGCCATTGATGTGGCTAAATTTCGATGTTATATTTCTAATCTGAATATCCAATTTAGGGAACCATTTATTTATGAGAACTTTAAGTTAGCCACTGATTGCTTGAACCTCTATGGTGAATTTATCTTGAGAGCAGGGCTGTCTTGGTTAGGATATAGGTTCTGGAGTCCGACTATTTGGCACCCTGCACCTGGATAGCAAGCCCTGTATGAGATGCCTAAGGGTTAGACAGACCATCTTTTTCAACACCTAGTTAGGCGTCATGGCTGTAGACCATCACATGAGATCCCATCTCCAGCCTACTCTTTCACTGCCTTACATGTCAACTACAATGTTTTCATGAGGGCATGAAAAAGGGTAGGTAGGGGAGTGTGTGGAGTACTAAAGAAGGTATGTTTTTTTTATTATTTTTGCATCCTTTCATTAAAACTCATAGGCCCTTTACATCATGAACTAGGTAGATGATAAGAAATCATGACAAAATCTGTAGGATTTATATGTAAAATGGAAACACTGATAATTTCCATTTGTTATGCAGGAAAAGGGAAAAACGAAAGATTTTCGTTCCAAAGAAAAAGACAGGGCCAAGTTAATTCTTGTCCCTTTCGCGGGGAACCACATGCAAACAAGGTGATCCAAATTGAAGCATATCAGCTAGGGAAAGGAAAAGGAGATATCGACTTGGCACAAGAAAACAAATTGAAAACTAGGAATTATCAGTTTGACAAATCCCTCAGGATCCTTTGATCCTGAGGGATCGCTGCCTTAACTATTTTTACATCATTGATATCTCTACCTTAGCTGTTATAAAAAGCGGCAGCACCACTAACCCAGGAGAGGACCTACTATCATTTTTCTATGTAACTTATCTTTGTATTTGAGACTTTGATCATCGACTTCATTGAGAAGTAATCCGCTGTAACTCTATTTTAATGCTTTATTATAAACCTGGTTGTTGTTTCATCTTTGATCCTAGAATAATCTCAAATGGTGTGTTCCTGGAGGCTAAGGGCCCGGCCCTGGTGGAACACTTGCTCCTGTACTATTACCTTTTGTTTGCACATGGTTCTCATTATCAGCGTTGTTCAGTAATCTAATATGTTTTGTCATTTTACATCACGGATCTGTTATATTTGATTTATGTTCGACTAAGTAATTTCATTCTCTGTGACATGAAAGTTGTATTGTTCACTCTAATTCTGTAGCGCATTATTGTTCCTTTAATCATTAATATAATATTGCTAGTCTTTATGGAATTTTATCGTTGTTCAATTACAAAGTAACTGTGTTGTAACATTCATAAGTTGGTATTGCTGTATTCATCTATGGTTTATATTTAATTGTGATTGCTGTTCAACTGACATTGATGTTCCATTATGAATTACAATCGTTATTCTTTATAATAAAGATTGATATTGGTGGTATCGAAATCAGATTACTACTTTTCTCAATATTAAGACGTGCCGTGTATGTTATTTATCTTGGTTTATTGTGCACTTACATTTGGCTCTGAGTACAGTTCTTTTATTTTATTGCTAATCAGTTGCCATTCTATTTTTGTGTGTTGTCTGATTTATTCTTCGAGTAAAGATTGATACCTGATTTCTGTAGGAATCAATTGTTGCACTTATCTCTAAAGATTAAGGTGTTGTTGTTTATAAGAATTAGTTGTTGTTACATGTTCTAGTTGCTGTTCCATTCCCCAGTTGTTGTTCCATTTCCCAGTTTTTGTTCCATTTCCTGATTATTTGCGTTATCATTGCTTTGGTGTGCAAAATTATCTGAAACTGTAGTGGCATTCACATTTGCTGTCTAGCCCCGAAATTGATGATCTGTTCCTTGATTATCTTTAGTTACATTAGTTTACAGAGGGATGAGTTACTGCTACTGGACCCTTGACTGATAAATTGTTTAGTTTTCCGAATGCATGATTCTAGCCTTAAAGTGCTTTCCTATAAGTAGATTTTGTTTTAAGCATCCGTTTACTCTTGTATTTTTAGTGCTATACTACTAGCATTACTCTGACAAATGATAGCCTCAAACTAATACACTCTTTGAAATAACAAAACATTCCAGATTGACAAGATAATGTGAGGTAATTAGAGGTGAAAAGACCCTTTTTACGACTCAACACCCCAATGTTAAGTAAGGACTACCCCAATAGCATAGTAAGAGGCATCTGTCTCTATCTCAAATAGCTTTTGCAAGTGTGGTAATGTGAGCACTGGTGTAGAGAAAAGGTGATGCTTCAACTTTGTGAATGCCTTCTATTGAGATTCATACCAAAATAATTTTTCTTTCGCTCCTCCCTTGGTGACTTGACTCAAGGGCCATGTGATATGATAGAACCCCAACATGCGGTAGAAATTGGCAAGACCCAGAAAGATGCGGAGCTTTGTCAGAGTGGTTGGGGCTAGCCAATCCTGAATGATTTGGATCTTAGCTAGATCCATAGGAAACCCCCATTCATCAATAATATATCTGAGATACTAAACCTGGGTCATGCCAAAATTTCATTTCTCCAAATTGGCACAAAACTTATGTTGCCACAGTGTTTGGAGAACCTATTGGATGTGGTGGAGGTGCTCTTCCAAGCTTTGGATGAAGATCAAGATGTCATCCAAGTATACCACTACAAATGAGTTGGTGAGTGGCCACAAGATGTCATCGGAGGGTTCGATTGGTACCTTGTGATATCCAGACTTTAAGTTGATCTTGCTGAAATATTTCCCCCCCTTGGCTTGGTCCAGAAGGTCATCAATCTGTGGGATCGAGTACCTATTCTAGATAGTGATCTTGTTTAGTGCCCAATATTCAATATAGAGTGTCCAAGTTCAATCCTTCTTCTATACCAAGATGATTGGGCTCCCATGGGGTGACGAAATCGATCAGATGTGGCATTTTTGTAGCAGCTCCCGAATCTGCCTCTTTATTTCATCATTCTCCAGAATGAAGCGCCAATAGATTGGTCTATTGGGCAATGACACCCCTAGGGTTGGATCGATGGAGTGTTTGACCTAAAAGTGTAGAGGCACCCCTGTGGGGGAGGTGAAGATTTCCTCATACTCCTCCATGACCTTGTCCATTTGATGTTGTCGTGCAGAGGGGCGCAGTTTGGACGTCGTGCCCACCGTCTTCTTCTTTCCATGAGGATGTATCATTAGGAAAATAAATCTCATGGTTTTGGAAATGAGCTTACAACATTGTTTTGGAATAACTAGAGAGATGTTGATAGGCAATGCTACCTCTAGTATCTTGTACAACTTATTTCTGAAGGTAGCAATAACAATGCGAGGCCTTGACTCATATAAAGCATGTCGTTTCCACAAGTATGGTTGGCCTAATAATACATCAAAAACATCAAGGGCAGAAACGTCACCTAATACCTCATCTGTGAAGGGCTTAATGCTATATGGAAGGCGATACTATTGGCTCACACGAAGATGCTATCCTTGGTGAATCCACTTGATGGTGTAGGGTTGTGGGTGTGTTATGGTCGGTAAGCCTAGCCACTTCACAACCTCTGCCATAGTGAGGTTCTTTTGGCTCCCAATGTCAACAATGAACTATGGCGGGGAACCCTTTACCCACATTTGGGAGTGGAAGAGACATTCCTCCTCCTATAGATCTTCGGGTTCCTCCTTATGGATCTTCGTGGGGGAAATGGTGGCATTGGGCTCCGCATCAATAATCTCCTTCTCTTTTTCATTCCCCTTGTCGGGTTCTGACTTAGAGTCAAAACATGCATCAAATTTCGAAGCCTTCAGCTCGGCCACTAGTCACTTCTTGGCCTGACACTGACCTGTGTTGTGAGTGGAGATCTTATGGAACTCACAACACTTTCCCATGTCCTTCTTCAGCTTCGTAGTTTTATCCCTTTCTTGTGGCTTTGGAGGGTTTTCCTGGGTCTTCCCACCTTTTCTTTGTCCTTTGTTCTATGACTTTGCGAACCCTTTCCCTTGCTTCGGATTTGTAGATCCAAAGTCTTACTTCTTTTGTTTAAACTTCTACTCGATCTTGATGGTGTAACGGTACATTGTGCCAAGCAAGGGGATGTCCAGGAACTCTGTCTTATCCTAGATGTATATGTGTAGGCAGCCACAGTACTTCAGTACCAAATGTTTTTCAGAATCCTTGATACCCAACTTCGTGTGAAGGGTATGAAAAACATTGGTAAACTCCGACACATCATGGTCCCTTCCCTATCACAACGTGGTCCACTTTATGTATTTTTCCTCATAGCTCCCGATAGGGTAGTACTACTCCTTGATGGCATCCCAGAATAGTTTCCAAGTGGGAGTGGCTGAAAATTGTGAGTTCATACTTTTATCCTTCTACTCACAGTAGGTTTCTCGCTAATCCTTGACATGGGGGGTAGCTTTGAGAAAAGCAAAAGTAATGTTTTTCTGACTAGAAAAATCATGAACATAAAAGTATCATTCTAATAGATTTAACCATTTATTTACAATGTATGGATCTCTTTGGCCCTTAAATATGGGAACGCTAAAGTTTATTTGTACTTTAAGAGGTGTGGAGCCTCTAGAGTGGCTGCTGGATGTGGATGCACCGCAGGTGGGCAACTGTTGAAGGATCTGGGCAAGGTTATCCATCATTGCATTCCTTTGTGTCTCCAAGGCCTCCTCGAGGAATATTTTTATAGGATCTCCTACTCCCTCGTCTTTCTTTTCTCCCCCCATGGGTGGTCGTCAGGCTTTGCGAGGTTGATATTGCAAAGGTTCAACCAGATCAAGCTCTAACTCCTTATATCCTCACCTCATTCGGGACATGGAAATAAAAATAGAGAAAGAGTGGACCACTCTGATACCATTGATCCAAATTTAAACAGGAACACAAAAAATAAAAATATAACCATAAATACAGAGATAAAATAGAAATAACACTTCATTTCATTAATATCAAATACTGAAATATGCTTACAAATAGAATGGAAATAAGACTAGCTCAGGCGATGGTAGCATATCTATGAGAAGAAATGTGGCATCTAGATGCCTCTCAACTCAGTTACAATGAGGCTCAAGGGCTTTTTATTATTGAACAATAAGAGAAATCCCTAAACAACAAAAACACTAACCTGAGTAGATGTAACACCAAGAGTTTATGGGCCCAGTTGGTGTTAGTTGTGAAGCCAACTTCCCGGGATCGTAACTTGGTCATATTATCTCTGTCTGACACGTATGATAAATTGTTGCAAAGATCTCTCTAAGGACTATATCTGCTAATGCGATTTCTGTGGAAATTGCAGGGGAAATTTTGCCAAAAAAACGTCATTTAGGGCATCAAAATGGCTCCGGAAGTTCAGGACTCGAAAAACTGACAAAATAGTAAACTATGGTACAATTGAGGAAACTAAAAAAAATTGAAAGAACAATGGTGAGGGTCCAAGTGGAATAGGTGGGTAGCCACCAATATCCACCTAGATTAGTCCTCCCCCCTTAGAAGGAAATGGTCTTCACTGTATGTTGAGCTCCTTCATGAGATGAGGAACTGTCTGCCGAACTTGGTCCCTAGTGAGCCATTTGGCTTAGTGCAGGAGTTGGCTGGCTTTGACAACTTGATACCGTTGGATCTTGTGTTGGAAAATGTTCTTTATCTACGTGTCCATGATCTAATCAGTTGCAGCTTGTTCCATGCAGTCTTGATTTAACTCTATTGTTTTGAGCTGTTATGCAATGTCATATGTGTCAAGCAATGGTGGATGGTATGGCCGAAGGCGACCCACATTGAATGCTGGGTGCAAGGAAAGGAATGTGGGAATGATGAGCTCAAAAGCATTATCTCTCATAGCCTAGGTGATGTTGTATGACCCATATTGAAGCGATCAAATCTTGCGGTGGGGCCCAATGAGGCACTTCTTTTGTAGATGTAGCCAAACTTTGTCGCCCACCTAGAACATGTGTGGCACCTGATGTTGATGATGTCACTACTTGTACTTAGCATTGTCTTTGTCTAATATGTCATGGACCTTCTGCTGGTTGTGCTGGATCTGCTTAATGAAGTTATTTTCCTTGTCGGCTTTGGATTGGACATGAGTCAAATCTTCTTGCAACACTGCAAATGATATGGCCACATCAATGGGACATAGTGGCTAGAATCCCAATCCCACTTGAAAA
Organism: Pinus taeda; assembly: GCA_000404065.3. Classification (NCBI taxonomy): domain Eukaryota; kingdom Viridiplantae; phylum Streptophyta; class Pinopsida; order Pinales; family Pinaceae; genus Pinus; species Pinus taeda. The sequence continues at coordinate 21,195 of APFE030974809.1, read as the reverse complement.
GGGTTGTGGCCAGTAAACTTGTGGAGAGAACGAGTATAACCGTGTCGGACATAGGAGAGGCTCTCGGCCCATGTGCATGGATGCTTTGAGTTGTACATGCGTAGAATGTATGCTATCAACCTGTTGATGACCTTTGTTTGGCCATCAGTTTGGGGATTGAAAGTTGTCGAGCTAGTGAGCTTAGTGTCCAACATTGACCAGAGACTAGACCAAAATGTACTAAGGAACCTAATATCTTGATATGAGATGATAGACTTTGGGATCCGAAAGTGTACCCACACTTTTTCAAGGAAGAGTTTATTAGTGGCTTCTATTGTGATATTCTTCTTGTAGGCTGCCATAATGGCCATCTTCAAGAATCTGTCAATGACTAGAAAAACACAGTCGATTCCATGCTTAGTAGAAGGAAGGTCCAACATGTAATCCATGGAGATAAATTACCAAGGTGGAAAAGGGGTAGGTAGTGTAGTATAGAGGCCTTTGTTCTTAATGGTTAGTTCGGAAATGGAGTAGGAAGTGCAGGATCTAATGTACTTCCTGACATCCTGTCAAAGATATAGCCAATAGAAATACTTCTGTAGTACTGCCACCATTTTCTCGACCTCGAAATGGCCAGTGGCCCGACTATAGTGTGCTTCCCAAAGCATGTTGGCATACTTACTTGAAGGAACACAAAGGTGTCCTATGTGGAATAACAGAGCATCCTAGAGGTGAAAATATGGAACTTGCTAACACTCCAAGAGTGTATGCTATGTGTGGCCGAATTATGGGTATCTTTTGTAGAGAAGTGGCCAATCTCAAGTCTCATGTCCACGAAAGTTGAGCACAGTGGTTAATGCCATGATTGGTGGTCAACTGACGTATTCTACAACATTATTGGTGCTACCCTTCTTGTACTTGATATTCAAATGGAACTTTTGTAGGTATGTGCACCACTTCTGATGGTGATCATTTTGAAACTTCCCTTGTGTCTATATGAACTGAACTGGTCGGTGGTCTATGTGGATGACCATTTTCTTCCTCAAAGTGTAATGCTTCCATTGTCGATAGGCTTGCAAAATAGAATACATCTCTTTCTGATAAGTAGGATACTTACGGACTGTGTTTGAAAGTGTCTCACTATGATATGACATTTGATGTCCCTGTTGAGTAAGGATTTTCCCAATAGCATAGTCAGAGGCATCTATCTCGATCTCAAATGGTCATTGCAAGTGTGGTAATTAGAGCACCGGTGCAGAGTAGAGGTGACGTTTCAACTCTACAAATGCCTTCTATTGAGATTCAGACTGAAAGAATTTTTCTTTTGCTCCTTCCTTGGTGACTTGACTCAAGGGCCATGTGATATGAGACAACCCCAACATGAACTTGCAGTAGAAATTGGCAAGACCCAAAACGCTGTGGAGCTTTGTCAGAGTGGTTGGGGCTGGCCAATCTTGAATGACTTGGATCATTTCTGGATCCACGTGCACACCCCATCCATCAATAATGTATCCCAGATACTGAACCGGGGTCATGCCAAAAGTGCATTTCTCCAAATTGGCACACAGCTTGTGTTGGCGCAATGTTTAGAGAACCTGTCGGATGTGGTGGAGGTGATCTTCCCAGCTCTGGTTGAAGATCAAGATGTCATCCAAGTATACTACTACAAATGAGTTTGTGAATGGCTGCAAGATGTCATCCATCATGGTTATTGATCCGAATCGGATCCACAAAATACTGTCAAGAACCTTGACTGTATCGAGTTGAACAAATCTCTAATGAAATCCAAAACAGCATCAAAAACCCCCTTAACCAATGGCCATGGAAATCGGCGCGGAACGACGATGACCTCTATCAAAGCGTGCTGACTGAGGCCCATGGAGACAGTGCAGGAGATCAAAAGAGCCCCTGGGTGCCCCAAATTGGGAAAAGGAGGTGATTTTGATGCGCGATTAACACTTAGCACTAATCATGCATTGCTGGGAAAACAAGGCTAAAATGGGAAAGCCTTAGGCACTCGGTCATGTTGGGAGCCAGAGAACCATGGGCGGAGAAAGAAAAAGCACTAAAGAACAAAGGTAGGACCTGCACCTTGGAAACCGGTGGTTTGATCGAGGTGCCCTTAAACACTAAGAGGTTTTGGACAGGAGCGGAGCGATCCCACTTAGCAATCAACGCGTGGCAATGGAGGTGAGAGAAAAACTACCGTGATTGCACACTATCAGTTGAGCAAGTCAACCACACTCGACATGCATATGACGTTGCATTTGGAGGAGGCCAAATCAGATAGCTGAGATTGTGCTCCATAGAAAGAAGCAGAATCGACAGGGAATTAAGCCGCGATTTAAAGGGATTTGGAATCTGTTGACCGCCATGGTGGAGAAAGAATGTATCCACAACGTAATCAATGGAATGAATCGACGAGAAGGCTGGCGTTGTTTCGACGAGGACACATGGCACCTCCCAAGTGTTCATGCTGACACTGAACAGGGAATTTCAAGTGCATCTGTAGAAGGAGAATTGAGAGGCGGGAGAGGAACCGAATAGGCATAGGGAGAATGGTTAAAGCCATGAATAGAGGCAGTCGAAAAAAGGAGGAGTATTTTGGAGAAGAATCAAAATGATGAAGAGAGACAATGAACAGTGAACCCTGAGAGGAGGACTAAACACAGAGAACAGTAAAGCCAAGCAAAGGAGATAGAGGGCCGAGCTGACCACAGGTAGCATTGAGCACCAAAGAGCTTGAAGATTCAAGCCTTCCCATAGGGGAATCTGTCCGAACTAAGCATCACATTTGGCTCTTTCCACTATAGACCAAGGGTCACAAAGCTAGTAGGAAGTAAAAGAGTCTATGAACTCTAAGTGGCTTGGGGAATCCAAGAACCACCCTGCCAAGCAAAATCTATTGTTAGGAGAACTCATATTGAGTCCCTGTATTGTAATTTCTCTGCTATAAGACACAATAAAATAATGCCACCACTGAAGCTGGACTGGAGACGTAGCCCTGGAGAATAGGGTGAACTCCTTATTAAAAACTATTTGTGTCTTAGTGTTTCTTACTGTATTTCTCTGCTTTCTTTCCATTTAAAATGTTTGTGTATTGGTAATCTGATCCATCTATTGTTTCAATAACATAGAACACACACTAGCACATGAGTCTGTAATACCTTTCGTTTAACAAATCTTCAACTGATGGCACTCATAGGGTGACTATTAGATCAAGTGGTATCAGAGCTTTAGGCTGTAAGGTTACACAAGCTTGTGTTGGTTTAGCTATGAATGCTCACTAGATCAAATCTCAAATTAGGAGAAGGAGAGTTGGTGGAAACTAATCTTGAAATTGGGAGAGTCTATTCTCGGAAGACAATGTCAGAAGAAGGTTCTATAGGGCTAGACCCTCAATTCATAGAAAGTTTCCTAGCTATAAATTCTATGGTAGAAGAAATGTATAGGGACTTTAGAAAGCATAAGGATGAGGATTCATCAAGCTCTAAACAAGATAACGAAGAAGAATTTCATTCCCGTGACCACTCAAAAGGAAAGGGGAAAGAAGAAAGCTTTCCTACACATCCTAATAGCCCTGTGCATAATAAGAAAGCATCCTTGATTAAACTAGATATTAAATTTGATTTGCCTATATATAATAGAGAACTAAATGCTGAAAATTTGGACAATTGGATTAGACAAATTGATGTGTATTACGGAGTACAGAATATAGACTCAGACAAGAGTAAGATTCAGCTGGCAAGCCTACGCCTAGGAGGCACTGCCTTGGTTTGGTGCGAAGGTAGAACCCAAGCTGATATGAAGAGGCATGGTAAAACCATCTATGTCTGGAGTGAATTTGTTTCTGCAATCAGAAAGCAGTTCTATCCACTGGCCTACATGCAACAAGCCATGATGAGTTGGCAAACTCTTCTGCAGCTGAAAGGGAAAAGTGTGCAAGGGTATACTCAAGAATTCAGAAAGAGAGCATTGATGTTGGGCATCTCATTAGACTCACTAGAAACTCTTTTGAACTACATTGGTGGTCTACACAGCTACATGAGGCATACCATCCTCATGTTTAATCCCACTAGTATAGATGAAGTATCTAGAAGCTAGAGGAAAGAATGGGAATCCAGAAGTTGGGGGACCATCCCAACCCACTGTAAGCAAAAGCAAGGAGAAAAGAAAGCAGAAGTGGAAAGCAAGGAAGGATAACACTGCATAGCAAGGCAAAGCTTAATGCACTCACTATAAAAAGGAGGGGCATGATGATGAGCATTGTTGGATTTCGAATCCAAAGCTATGGCCTAAGAAGTCCGAGGGCAAGAAGAAGAAGACTGATGCAGCTATTCAGAGAGATTTGAGGTGAGAATCAGGAGATGAAACAATCATTGCAGCCACAGGTATAAAAGGTAAGAATTTTGAAGCATCTACTAGTAATTCTACTCAATCTATTATTGATGAAGAACATGAGAGAGAAAGACATGAGCTTTTCCATATTCGAGTTGTTTCCAAAAATCAAAAGATTGATAGCTCTTTTGATAGTTTCTCACAAGTAAATTTAATTTCTGAAGCAATTGTAAAGAAATTGGAATTAGCAACTACACCTCATAAGAAACCATACCCATTAGGATGGTTGAATGATAAAGCACAACTACAAGTGACTAGACAGTGCAAACTCAAGTTTTCTTTTGGGTCAGCGTTTGCAGATCAGGTTGAGTTAGATGTAATTCCTTTGGATATATGTGGAATTGTTTTAGGAAGTCCTTACTTGTATGATAGAAAGGCTATTTTCTACAGACTTGAGAACAAGTATCTACTACTTGTTAAAGATGGAATCGAATACTTTGGAAGAGAACACAAGCTCAAGAATAATTATACTCTCATAAACTCAGGACAGATGAAAACAATGATAAATTCATGCAAATAGTTCTTACTGATGGTTGTAAAGGAAAAGACACTTGATAAAACCAATGTATTTGAGGGTTGTAATGTTGATCAACAAGCTGATATAAAAAAGATTGTTTCAAAGTATGTTGTCTTACTTCAGGAACCTAAAGGTCTACCACCTAAAAAGGGCATAGCACATGATATTATTTTGCAGCAAGATGTTCCTTTGCCTAGCATTGGGATGTACAGGTTGTCTGCTTTAGAGAATGCTAAAATCAAGAAGTAGGTGCAGGAGTTGCTCGAGAAAGGTTTCATCAGGCCTAGCACATCACCATGTGGGTCACCCATCATTTTGGTGACAAAGAAAGATGGTTCATGGAGAATGTGCATTGATTATCGAGCAGTGAATAAGATAACAACCAAAAATCATTATCCCCTTCCTCGCATAGATGATCTTTTAGATCAATTGAAGGAAGTTGTATTTGCACATTGGATACCATCAGGTCAGAGTTGCAGAGCAAGATGCATGGAAGACAGCTTTCAAAACAAACCAGGGATTGTATGAATGGCTGGTTATGCCTTTTGGCTTAACCAATGCCCCTGCTACTTTCATGAGATTAATGAATGATGTACTTAGAACTTTTCCTGATGATTTTGTTATTGTGTATCTGGATGAAATTCTAATTTTTAGTAAAATGTGGGAAGAAGATTTGAAGCATGTTAAGCAGATATTAGATGTTTTAAAAAGAGAAAAACTTTATGTTAAACTCTCCAAATGTGAATTTGGAAAAACCTCTATAAATTATTTGGGTCATATAGTAGGGGTAGTTGAATTGAAAATAGATCCCTCTAAAGTGGCAGTCATCATGAACTGGCCTAAACCCAAGTCTGCTACAGAAGTGAGAAGCTTCTTAGGAGTAGCATGGTATTGGAGGAAGTTCATTTCAAATTTTCCTCAATTGCAGCTCCCTCACATGCTTTGATAGGATTGAACAAGGTGTTTCAGTCGGGAGGCAAATACAAGAAAGCCTTCGACACCTTGAAAGAAAAAATCAGTACAGCTCCTGTACTAGCACTGTCAAATCTACAAAGACCATTTGAGATCCAAATTGATGCCAGTGACTATGCCATGGGAGTAGTGTTGACACAACATGGTAAATGCATATGTTATCATTTTGAGACTTTCAATCATGCAGTAATTAACTATCCTACATATGATAATGAATTGTATGCATTAGTTCAGAGTGTGAAAAAGTGGAAACATTACTTAATGGGCAAAGAAATAGTAATACATAATGATCATCAGCCACTTCAATATCTACACTCCCAAACTAGATTGCAGCAAACAAGACATTACAGATGGATGGGGTTTCTACAACAGTTTCATTTATTCATCAGATATAAAAAGGGCATGCATAACAAGGTTGCAGACATGTTATCTAGACCCATTATAAATGCATCTACCCTACTTAAGCATAATTTTGTGTTGCATGAAAGCTACATAGAACATTATGCTCAGGATAAAGATGTATATGCAACTTTGAGTCAAGGAAAAAGTGTAGAAGAATTGGACTATCATGTGAAGGACCGACTCTTATATCATTATGGGAAACTTTGCATTCCACAAACTGAGAGAGCAAAGATAATTAGAGAAGCACACACTTCTCTGGTATCAGGTCACTTTGGGGTAAGTAAAATAGTTGCACAACTACAAAGGTTTTGCTATTGGCCGAAAATGAGTGAGACAGTTTCTAGATATGTAAAGGGGTGTGCTATGTGTGCTAAAGGCAAGCCCAAGAATAGAAAACTAGGCTTGTACACTCCCTTGTCAGTTCCTTCTCACCCTTGGAAAAGCATTTCCATGGATTTTGTTGGAGGATTGTCTAAGTATAGGAAAGGTCAAGATTATCTATATGTTGTTGTGGATAGGTTCAAAAAAATGTGTATTTTGATACCCTGTAGTAAACAGATTATAGCTGAACAAACTACAAAATTATTCTTTGAACATGTATGGGTTCATTTTGGATTACCCACTTCTATTTTATCTGATCGAGACACCTGATTTGTGGGGAAATTTTGGTCTAGTCTGTGGGAACTAATGGACACCAAATTAAAGAAAAGCAGTTTTTATCCACAAATAGATGGCTAGATAGAAGTAGTTAACAGGACAGTGATCCAATTATTGAGAGGATATTCCAGCAAACATCCTAAGCTTTGGGATGAGCACTTGTGCTATGTGCAGCATGCTTACAATAGAGCCAAACACTCTTCTACATGGTGATCTCCTTTTTAGACTTGTTTTGGCTTCATACCAAGGTCTCCTTTGGATTTTGTCTTTGGTAAAGATACCATGGTTGACAGACACAGTGATGTCGACAAGACAACTAGGTTCATTGAACAAATATAGGAGATCCACTAGGTAGTATAGGAACAACTGGAAAAGAGCTAGGCCAAGTAAAAGGCTAGGCATGACAATCATTGAATGGAGCATAGTTTTGAAGTTGGAGACCAAGTCTGGCTGTATATCAGCAAGGACAAAATGCAAGGTGAAGGTAAAAAGCTAAAACCTATCAGGTATGGACCCTTCAGGATACTTGAGAAGATCAGTGAGAATGCTTTTTGCCTTGATCTGCCAGCTTACATGCACATCTACTCAGTCGTGAACACAGATTACTTGAGGTTGTTTGAACTTCCAATGATTGAGGACCCTGAAGAGCAGAGTCAATTTCTTTCTGTTGATGACCTACTACATGAATACCTTAATGAGTTACAAGAAGATACAGTGCTGGACAGGAAGGTAAGGATGATGCGCAGTGAATAGGTGGAATACCTCATAATTGGGCTTAAAGGTTCAAAACCAAGCAATGCAAAGTGGATTGAGATTGGACAAGTGAGACAGTTGTTTCCTCACTTAGTCGATGCTTGAAGAAGACCAAATTTTGGTGGTCGAAAAGCTTTTTCAGTAGGGAGACCATAATCCGAATCAGATCCACAAAAGACTGTCAAGAACCTTGACTGTATCAAGTTGAAAAAATTTCTAATGAAATCTAAAACATCATCAAAAACCCCCTGAACTAGTCGACATGGCAACCAACACGGAACGACAAGGACCTCGGTCAAAGCGCACTGACCAAGGCCGATGGAGACTGTGTAGGAGGTCAAAACAACCCCTGGCAGCCCCAGATTGGGAAAAGGAGGCGATATTTGCTGGGAAAATAGGGCCGAAATGGGAAAGCCTTAGGCACTCAGTCACGTTGGGAGCCAGAGAACCGTGGGTAGAGAAAGAAAAAGTGCTAAAAGACAAAAGGGGGACCCATGCCTTGGAAACCGGTGGTTTGATTGGGGTGTCCTTGAATGGTAAGAGGTTTTGGACAGGAGCAGAGAGATCCCACTCAACGATCGACACATGGCAGCAGAGGTTAGAGAAAAATCACCGTGATCATGCATTATCGATCAAGCAAGTCAACCGCACCTGACGTGCGTATGACGTTGGATCTAGAGGAGCCCAAATCGGATGGCTAAGATTGTGCCCGATAGAAAGAAGTGGAATCGACAGAGAATTAAGTCCTGAATTAAAGGGATTTAGGATCCATTGGTCACCATGGTGGAGAAAGAATGTATCCACGACGTAATCGAGGGAATGAATTGATGAGCAGGCTGGCGCTGTTCCGATCGGGACACGTGGCACTTCCCGAGCGTTCAAGCTGATGCCAAACAGGGAATTCCAAGCGCAGCTGCAGAAGGAGAATTGACAGGCGGGAGATTAACTGTAAGAATCTATAAGGATGGTGCTAAGAGCTGGCTAGCTGTGAGAGCTAAGGCTTTGTATAATTCCTATGTATTTCCACCATGTATGATAATACAATAGTGTGGGGTTTTTATTTGAGACTTTCCCCAAAGTATTTTCATGTGTATTATGCCATTGATTCTTCTTCTTCTAGTTATATTGTTTAGCTCGATCTTTAAGCTTCCTCAAATTGATAGTAGAAGTAGGTTATAGTATTTTTCTTTGATTTATATTGCATTATCAAGTTAACCTATCACAAATTTCTACATGTTGAGCTCCATATAATCCGGATACATATGCCATGATCCATCCTTCTTGTGCACCAATACTACTGGAGCAAAGAAAGAACTTTGACTAGGTTGAATTATGCCAGCCTCTAACATTTCTACAACTATATGTTCAATTTCACTCTTTTACGCATATGGATATCTATAAGGCTTGATTTTTGGAGGAACACTTTTTGGAATTTAGTAAATAGTATGACCATAATCACAAATTTATGGGATGCCTTTGGGAGTCTCAAACACCTTGGAATGATTGTCCAAGACTTTTTGGAGATCTAGAGAAGTGGATGACTTATATGTTTGAACTTCTAGTGAAAATAATTGTGCAATTACCCCTCGTTGTCCTTCTTAAAAATATTTTTCATGCCATCAGAGCTAATTATCTTCTCAGGTTTCCCTATGATACCCTCTAATTTAATTTCCTTCCATCCCAGAAAAAATCAAGAAAATTTCTTGAAAATCAAAATCTATCATCCCCAAATATTGTAACAATTATACTCCTAGTACAATATCAGCACCACCCACTGGAATTGAAAGCATGGGACTATTTAATACATATTCTCTCATGGTTAGCTCAATATTTACAATGTTTACTATGTTGTCTTAGTTTTACTAAGTCAACCATAGTTAACCATGGTCAACATGGGTGCCATGGCGAGCCATGGTCACCATGAGCATTAACTTTAATGTTGTTCCCAATGTGAAAAACAACAACTAATGTTGCACTGTGATAAAAAAATAAGCAACGTCATAGTGTGAAGAATAACAAATAAAGTTGTAACGTGACGAACAACAAACAATGTTGCAATCAGAGAAAATTATGGTGTCAAATGTGATGAGTAAGAAATAATGTTATAATTTGACAAACAAGAAATGACATCGAACCATGATTAATAATAAACAATGTCATAATGTGACAACAAGGTTTACTAGATTAACATAGGTTTACTAGGTTTGCTAGTTTGATGTAGGTTTACTTGGTTGACCTACATTGACTAGGTTGACATATCCTTACTACATTTACTAGGATGACCTGGGTTTACAACATTAACCATGGTTATTAGATTTACTAGGTTGAATAAGGTTTACTACATTAATCTATGTTTATTATGTCAACCATAGTCAACCATGCTCAACCATTTACAAGTAGCTTTTCTATGTTGACCTCAGTTTACTAGGTTTACCAAGTTGACCTAGGGGTATTAGGTTGACATAGGTTTACTAGATTTACCTAATTTTACTAGGTTTAATAGGTTGACTATGTTGACAAAACATTAATTGGTTTAATAGGTTGACTTAGGTTTAATAGGTTAACTACATTGACGTAGACTCACAAAAGTTTACTAGGATTACTATGTTGACCTACATTTACTATGCTTATTAGGTTGATTAAGTTTAGTATATTTACTAGGTTTACTGGTTTGACCTTGGTTTACTTTGTCGACATAGGTTTACTTGGCTTATCAAAATTTACTAGGTTGACCAAAGTTTACTTAGTTTACTATGTTAACCTAGCTTTACTATATTTATTAGGTTGACCAAATTTTCTTATGTTTACTAGATTTCTTAGGTTGACCTAGCTTTACTAGGTTTATTAGGTTTTTTAAGTTGACTAGGTTGGCCTAAGTTTACTAGGTTGACTTAGTTTAACTATGTTGACATATGGTTTACTAAGTTGACCTATGGTTTATTAGGTTTACTAGGTTGATTTGTGTTTACAATATTTACTAGGTCAATGATACTCAACCATGGTGTAAAGTATTAAACCATAGTCAACTAGGTTGATGTAGGCTTACTAAGTTAACATACGTTTATTAGGTTTACTATGTTTAGTAAGTCAACCATAGTAAAAAAATAGTCACCATGGTTGATTGTGGTAAACCTTTGTCCACCATTGTCAATTATGGGTAACCATGGTTAACCATGATGAACCATAGTTAATCATAATATATAATGCTCAACTATAGTTAGATATGGAAAACCATAGTCATCCATAGTAAAATATATGTTAAAAATAATAAACCATCTCCAACCATAACTTTAACAAATTTATCATAGTCAACCATGGCCTACTAATCCTCCCCTTGAATTGAATTCATGAACTAGCACATCCACATTATTAAAGTGGTTAAAACACAATTATCAATGTTATTTTCCACCTTCCATACTCGTATCAATAGCATTATGAGTTAGAAAATGATGCCTAACAACATATTTCAACCACTTTATTAATGTGGTTGTGCTAGTAGTAAAAGTGAAGAATGACATCTATCCACATCATTTTCCACCTTACATAATCACCATTAAAAAGTGGAAAATGATACAAATTTTTGTATATAAACCATGTTTACCAATGTGTTTGTGCTAGTTGATGGTGGGAATGCATGGAAATGACTAGTAGACCATCCTTAACTATGGTTGGCTATGGCTAAATATGTTCAAATTAGCGTTGATGAGAGTTTTTTATTGTCATCTTATATTTGGCTATGGATGATTATGATCATCCACATCTAACTATAGTTGACTATGATAGGGTATGATTGACAATGGTTGACCAAGTTTTATCATTGTCAACAATCGTTTCTGATAGTCAACTATGGTTGGCCATGTTAGGTAGGGTTTTACCATGTTGACCATGGGTGAACATGGTTTGACCAATTTGACCATGGTTGACTAGGGTTTTCTATGATAGACGATGGTTTCCATGTTGGCAATGGATGGCCATGGTTGACCATGTTCCACCATGGTAACCTTGGCTGACCATATTCAACCATTCTAAACATGTTGCTTGGAGATTTTTGTGGTTAGGGTTTGAAGAGTATTGGTTCGGAAAATCCATAGGTGCCACATTTAGTCAATGTTTCAAGTCTCAAACAAGACTCATCATCAAGACATCATACTCAAGAGAAGAAACGAAACATCGAAACGTCATGTTTGAGACTCAAAAAATCAACTAAAATAACACTTGTTGATTTTCTGAATCAACATTTTTAACTCTAAACACAGTTGACAATGTAGACCATTGTTGAACATGGTTTGATGACTTTTTTTCCTTAGTTGAACATAGTTGGCCACATTGACAATGGTCACCATGGCTGATCTTATTGTCAATGGTTGGCTATACATGGCCAAATATGACCATGGATGACCATTTTCACGATTCCAAAACATGTTAACCATGTGTGAATATGCTTTGACCAATTTGACCATGATGACCATGGTTTACCATATACAAGCATGTTGATCATGGCTAGCCTTATTATTTATTATTGGTTATGGTTGACCAAATATCACTATGTTTCACAATGGTCAACCAAGGGATAGTCATGAATGACTTAGTTAAACATCATTGACCATGGTTAACAATGGTGTTTTTTGTGGCATTGAGACATTTATTTTTTCTCTAATTTCAAATATGCTTGATGTTTGTCACATTGAAATGTCATTTGTTGTTCAACACATTACAATGAAGTCTATTGTTTGTTGTAGTGTGGTGTCACCTGCGATATGTCACATTTGTGAAGAAGATTATTGTTTGTATACATTAGATGTGATTTTCTATTTGTGACATTGCAACATCATTTGTTCTTACTTTTCAATGTTGTTTGTCACATTATAATTTGGTTTTTTGTTTGTTCAATTATGACCTCTTTTATTATTCATCACACTACGATTTTGTTTCTTGTTTGTCACATTGCAATGTTGTTTATTGTCCATCTCAATGCAATGTAATTATTTTTCTAATTATGAAAAATGTGTGTTATTTGTCACATTGTGAAATCATTTGTTGGTCATCATCTTGTGACATTTCAAGTGACATAAGTTGATCATCACACTATCATGTTGAATATGTTTGTCACACAACAAAATCAAATTTTTATGTCTATGTTTAAGTATAGATGAGCAATTCACCATGGCACCCATGTTGATTATGGTTGGCTATAATGCCCATGTTGACTATGGTTGAACAAAATGCTAATGTTCAGTAGGGTTAACCATGTTGACTGTGCAACATTTTTTTTCTAATTTTTAAATTGTTTATTGTCCACCACATGACGTAGTTGTTTGTTATTCATCACATTGCAATGACATTTGATGTTTGTCACATTAAAACATTGTTTTTTGTTTGTCACATTGGGAGCCATATTAAAGTCATTAAATTTTATATTGCGAACAACATAAATCTATGTTAAAGTAGTATTAAAATGATATTACGAAGTAATAGTACAATGATTAATGTTATAATATAATTATCAAAATTATATTCAATAACTTTAATATTAAAAAATATTAAAACTATATTGAATATTAAGTAGTGAATTTATTATATAATATTATTAAAGCTATGAACTTTAAAAGCTGTAGTAATGTATATGCCTATGTTAACTATGATCATCATGTCAAGTTGATTATGGTTGACTATTTCAACCATAGTTACATGTTTGACTATGGATGCCTATGGTCATGTTAAACATGATGCTTATGGTTGACTAGGTGCATGTTGAATATGATACCAATAGTTGATTATGGCTAAATATGATGCCCATGTTAACCATAGTTGACTATGGTTAACCATACCAACCATGACTCACCATAGTCAATCACACTTAAACAAGTTGACCATGCTTTAGCATGTCAAGTATAGCAACAATAGTCAACAATAATTGGTATGTATTATCAATATAGTTATATATTATTATAAAGTTATTAAAATTTAAATAATTCTATCAAAGTTTATATTAAAGTGTTAAAATTTATATTAAAGTTTTAAATACTTATATTAAATAGTTAACATTTAGATTAATATAAATTATAATATATAATACATTAAAGTTATAAAATTATGTTAAAATGAAACAATCATATTTAAATTATAAGTCAAAGAAAAATAAAATTATATGAATTCAAAAATTATAAGGCAATGCTGCGAGCGGCAATTTGCTACATTACTTATGAAAATGAAAAATATTAACTCAATATAAAATCCTAACCATCTATTCAAAAAAATATAAATTGTATAAGCCTTTCCCAAATGAACTTAATATGAAATCCTAACTATCTATTTTAAATAAATCTAAATTGTATAAGCCTCTACCAAAATCTATACACCTAACAAAATTATTTATTTTGGGGAATCAAGCCTAGATCTAGGCTCTGATACTAAAGAGGTTTTTCTTTACACCAAAATCCAAAAGTGTCGGTAAAATTTTCAAATTAGTAACTAAGATCTCCAAGGTCAAATTTAAATATTCCATAAAAATGTGGTAATTCCTCCAACCAATAGAAGTGTAATGAACAAAAAGATGAACGCGAAGATTAGGTGTGAAAAAAATGTGATTGTTGTGATTGATGAACATCGCAATTGAGATGAAGACAATGACTTGATGTAGATTTACGGGTTTTCATACAAAGTAGTTGTCATAAAAAGTTTAAATGGAATGGTTGAACGCAAAAGTAATTTTTGTTTTGTCATTATACTAGTAGGAATCTTGCAGATTGTACAATGCACCACATAAAAATAATAATAATGCAAAGTAGTTGTTATTAAATAGAATCATAAAAAAAAGATCATACAAAATAGTTGTTATTAAATGGTAGTTTTCATACAAATCATACAAAGTAGTTTTCATATAGTATAGTTGAATGCAAAGTAATTTTTTTTTTGTCATTGTACCAGTAGGAATCTTACAGGTTGGTACAGTGAACCACATAAAATAATAATAATAATAATAATAATACAAAGTAGTTGCTATTAAATGGAATCATAAAATAAAAATAAAAAATCATACAAAATAGTTCTCATTAAATGGAACTGTTGAATGCAAAGTAGTTGTTTTGGTCATTGTACTTATAGGAATTCTACAAATTGATACAAAGAATCACATTTAAAAGAAAATAAACATGTTATCTTTTGATATTTGAGATTGCTACACTGAACCACATTCTAGAAAAAAAAAATACAAACTACCAAAAAAAGATGATTATACCATAGAAATCATTACAAGTCACTAACCAAGTAGCTCGTACCAGATTGTTACAACAAACAACTTAAAAAAAATATTGCACTAGAAATGATATCTGTCATTCCAAATAATGGATGAATGTCAATTAGATTTTTGGCTCTCTTGTAGATTAAGATATTTTAGAAATATTTTAGAAAAAAAGAAAAGAAAAAAGAATTCAAATATTTCACAATCTAATAAATAATAATGATATCAAAAGATATATCTCATCGGATTCGCAATTTCCTGTTATAAATAGAGATGAATGTAATTCTTTTAGAGCCATAATTTTGTATTGCATTTTATTTTTTCTATTTTTGTTTGTGTTTGTGGACATCGCCACTAATCAACTCATAGTGACATCATCGTGTTTAAATAAGTTGAGCGTAAAAGAGTGCAAATGCTCATCTTAATGATATCAAAAGATATATGTCATCAGATTCGCAATTTCCTACTATAAATATAGATGAATGCAATGCTTTTAGAGCTATATTTTTGTATTGCATTTTTTTTCTATTTTTGTTTGTGTTTGTGGACATCTCCAGTGATCAACTCATAGTGACATCATTGTGTTTAAATAAGTGGAGCGTAAATGAGTGCAAATACTCGTCTTCAGCTCTAGATTGGGTGTTCGCGAGTGTTGAGGTGAAGAGCTGAAAGATGACGGCCCTGCGGTCAAGGTCACGAGAAGTTGTGAACAATATGGTGTAGTCCATTATCAAAAATAAGGATGTGAACGACCCATTTTACATGCTCGATCTCAGAGTCATGGAGGATTTGTCACAAAAATGGCAGGAGGCCCTCCATAGTGTGTGCCTCCTCTATGCCGTCAACTGTAACCCTGAGCCAGTGCCGTTCTCAGCCATGTCCACACTTGGTTCTAGATTCGACAGCTTGAGCCGGGTGGAGATCAAAGCCATCCTAAAGCTCAGCATCTCACTTGATCGAACTGTGTACACAAATCCATGCAAGGCAGAGACACACCTCAAATACATGGCTTTTGTGGGCGTGAATCTAACAACTTTTGATTTCATTGAGGAAGTTGATAATCAAGAAGTTCCACCCATGGTATGCCCTATTGCTCTGGGTGAAGGTACCCAATGAGG
Source organism: Pinus taeda (assembly GCA_000404065.3). Taxonomy (NCBI): domain Eukaryota; kingdom Viridiplantae; phylum Streptophyta; class Pinopsida; order Pinales; family Pinaceae; genus Pinus; species Pinus taeda. The sequence continues at coordinate 5,159 of APFE030974809.1, read as the reverse complement.
AGGTAGGTGGAACATGGATCCCATTGGATCTCATGTACAAAGCCCTATCAGAGCTAGTTGACCCACTACTGCAGGAAACACAAGGTCCTGGGCTTGTCGTGCAGGGCATCTCGTTTCACGAACGAAGAAGGGTCTCATGCTCTGGCATCTACGCAAGCACAACAGTGATCGTTCAAGATGTTTTCAATTTGGCTTCTAGGCTTGGGATGTTGAAACTTAGTATTGTTAATATCAATGGCAGTTTCACTACAAGATAGTTATTTCCAAAGGTCATGGCTACAGGTTGAATATCCATGCTTTCGCTCTTCTCATGCATAGAATGTGTACAATCATCCTGTTGTTGACCTCTGTCTAGCCATCAGTTTGGGGATAGAATGTTGTGGACTTAGTGATTTTAGTGTCCAGCATCGACCAGAGACTGGACCAAAATGTACTCAGGAACTTGTTGTCCCAATCTAAGGTGATAGACTGTGGGATCCCAAAGTGGACCCACACTCATTCAAAGAAGAGTTTAGTAGTGGTCTCTACTATGATATTATTCTCATAGGCCGCCATAATGGTCATCTTCGAGAATCTGTCAATGACCACAAAAAAAAAAGTCATTGCCATGCTTAGTAGAAGGAAGGCCTGAAATTTAATCCATGGAGATGGATTCCTAAGGTCGACTAGGGGTAGGTAGTCGAGTATAGAGGCCTTGCTTCTTGATGGTTTGTTTGGAAATGACACAGGCACTATAGGATCTGATGTAATTCTTGACATCCTGTCGAAGATTCGGCCAATAGAAATACTTTTGCAGTATTGCCGCTGTTTTCTAGTCCCCAAAATGACTAGCGACCCAATAGTAGTGCACTTCCCAAATCATCTTGGCATGCTTGCTTGAAGGAACACAAAGGTGTCCTAGGTGGCACAACAAAGCATCCTAGAGGTGAAAATATGGAACTTGCTAACCCTCCAAAAGCATATGGTATATGTGGCCGAATTCTGGGTTCCTTTTGTAGAGAAATGACCATTCCAATGTCTCATGCCCACAAAAGTTGAGAACAGTGGTTAACACCATGATCAGTGGTTGGATGAGGCAGTCTACAACATTATTGGTGCTACCCTTCTTGTACTTGATATTCAAATGGAACTGTTGTAGTTATGTGGACCACTTCTGTTGGCGATAATTCTGTAACTTCCCTTGCATATGTATAAACTAAAGGGGTGGTGATTAGTGTTGATGAATGTTTCCTTCCCCAAAATGCAATGCCTCGATTGTCGGTAGGCCTGCACAATGGAATAAATCTCTTTGTCATAAGAGGGATACTTCAAGACTATGTCCGAAAATGTCTCACTGTGATATGCCATTGGATGCCCTTGTTAAGTAAGGACTACCCCAATAGCATATTCAGAGGCATCTATCTCGATCTCAGATGGTTGGTGCAAGTGTGGTAATGTGAGCACTGGTGCAAAGTAGAGGTGATGTTTCAACTTTACGAATGCCTTCTGTTGAGATTCATACCAAAAAAAAAAAAAATCGCTCCTCCCTTCGTGACTTGACTCAAGGGCCAAGTGATATGATAGAACCCCAACATGAACCTATGGTAGAAATTGACAAGACCCAGAAAGATGTGGAGCTCTGTTATAGTGGTTGGGGCTAGCCAATCCTGAATGATTTGGATCTTGGCTAGATCCACAGGAAACCCTGATTCATCAATAATGTATCCGAGATACTGAACCTGGGTCATGCCAAAATTTCATTTCTCCAAATTGGCACACAACTTATGTTGCCACAGCGCTTGGAGAACCTATTGGATGTGGTGGAGGTGCTCTTCCAAACTTTGGATGTAGATCAAGATGTCATCCAAGTATACCACTACAAATGAGTTGGTGAATGGCTATAAGATGTCATCCATTAGCCTCATGAAGCTTGCAGGAGCATTCATTAATGTGAAAGGCAAAAACAACAATTTGAAAAGGCCCTCCTTGTATTTTAAGGTAGTCTTGCACACATCAGAAGATTCGATTGGTACCTGGTGGTATCGTCAATCTTGCTGAAATATTTCCCCCCTTAAGTTGTTCCAGAAGATCAATCCGTGGGATCGGGTACCTATTTCGGATAGTCATATTGTTGAGTGCCCAATATTCAATATAGAGTGTCCAAGTCCCATCCTTCTTCTATACCAACACGATTAAGCTCCCACAGGGCGATGAACTTGGTCATATGTGACCTTTCTATAGCATCTTCCGAATCTACCTTTTTATTTCATCGTTCTCCATAATGGAGTGCCGATAGATTTTTCCATTGGGCAATGGCACCCTTGGGGTCAGATCGATGGACTGCTTGACCTAAAAGTGTAGACTCTCCCTTGGGGTAGAGGTGAAGATGTCCTCATTCTCCTCCATGACCTTGTCCATCTGATGTTGCCATGCAGAGGGGCGCGGTCTCGAGGTCGTGGCCACCATCTTCTTCTTTCCCTGAGGGCGTATCATTAGGAAAACAAATTTCTTGGTTTTGGAAATGAAATCACTACATTTTTTTGCAATAACCAAAGATATGGTGATAGGCAGAGCTACCTGTAGTATCTTTTACAACTTATCTCCCAAGGTAACAATAACAATGTGAGCCCTTGACTCATACCAAAGCATGTTGTTTCCACAAGTATGGTTTGCCTAATAATACATCAAAAACATCAAGGGGAGAAACGTCACATAATAACTCATGTGTGAAGGGCTTGATGTTGTATGGAAGGTGACATTGTTGGCTCACATGAAGATCTTTTCCTTGGTGAAGCCACTTGATGGTGTGGGGTTGTGGGTGTGTTGTGGTTGGTAAGCCCAGCCACTTTACTACCTCTACCATAGTGAGGTTATTTTGGCTCCCATTGTTGACAATGACCTATAGTGGGGAACCCTTTACCCACATTTGGGAGTGGAAGAGATGCTCCTCCTCCTCTGGACCTTCGGGTTCCTCCTTCTAGATCTTCGTGGGGTCAATGGTGGCATTGGGATCCGCATCGATAATCTCCTTCCCTTTTTCATTCCCCTTATTGGGTTCTGACTCAGAGTCGGAACATGCATCTGATTTCGAAGCCTTCATCTTAGCCACTAGTGACTTCTTGGCTCGACACTTGCTTGTGTTGTGGGTGGAGATCTTATGCAACTCACACCAATTTCCTGTGTCCTTCTTTAGCTTCGGAGTGTTGTCCTTTTCTTGTGGCTTTGGAGGTTGTATTGGGTCTTCCTTCCTTTGCTTTCTCCTTTGTTCTGTGATTTGGGCGACCCTTTCCCTTGCTTCGGATTCATAGATCCAAAGTCCTGTTTCGTTTTTTTAAACTTCTACTCGATCTTGATGGTGTATCAGTACATCATGCCGAGCAAGTACATGTCCAGGAACTCCATCTTGTCCTAGATGTATATGTGTAGGCTACCATGGTACTTGAGAACCAAATGTTTCTCAGAATCCTTGATACCCAACTTTGTGTGAAGGGTATGAAAAACATTGGTAAACTCTAACACATCGTGGTCCCTTCCCTACCGCAACGTGGTCTACTTTATCTATTTGTCCTCACAGCTCTCGATAGCGTAGTACTGCACCTTGATGGCATCCCAGAATGGATTCCAAGTGGAAGCTGCCGAAAATAGTGAGGTCGTACTTTCATCCTTCTGCTCACACTAGGTTTCCCACCAATCCTTGACATGGGGGGTGGCTTTGAGAAGAGCAAAAGTAATATTTTTTAGGTTGGAAAAATCATGAATAGGAAAGCATCATTCTAGTAGATTTAACCATTTATCTACAATGTATGCATCTCTTTGGCCCTCAAATATGGGAGTGCCAAAGTGTAGTTGTACCTTAAAAGGTTTGGAGTCTCTAGAGTGGCTGCTCGATGTGGATGCACCACCGGTGGGCAATCACTGAAGGATCTAGGAAAGTTTATCCATCATCGCATTCCCTTATGTCTCGAGGGCCTCCTCAAGAAATATTTTGATAGGATCTCTGTTATGAAACCAGCTCAAGAAAAGATAGAAAAGATAGATCAATGCCTTAGAATTTAGCCTCTTCGAGGGGGCAACCTCCTTTACATTACATAAATGAACAATTCTTGGATGATACAAATGAAAAGACCTCGTTTCTATATATAGGAGTCTAAGGGGTCATAACATAATCAGAGCCTACATAACAATAATAATGTAAGGGCACAATAATAATAATAATAGTGGGCTTCTATGGGGCACAATAGTAACAACATGGGCACAATAGGAGCACAACAATATTAATAAGGGGTACAACTACAAAAATAATGGGGTAATCACTAGTATTATGGGGACCCAACATGCCCCTCTCCTTCAAAAAAAGTGTTGTCCTCACCGCTTGAGTAGTTCTGGATGCTTCTATATAAAATTCTCATCCTCCCATGTGGAATCTTCAGCATATAAGTTCTTCCACTTGATAAGATACTCTGAAACTGATCGATTTCGTAGCTGTCGAGTTCTTGTTTCTGTGACTGCTTCTGGTTCCAATATAATTTTTCCTTCCTCGTCAAGTTCTGGCAATATTGTTTGAACTGGTAGCTTGTCGCCTATAACCTTCTTTAAACATGAAACATGGAAAAACTGGGTGCAATCGAGAAGCTGCAGGAAGCTCTAATTCGTATGGCATAGTACCAATCTTTTGCAACACCTTGTACGGACCATAATACTTTGGTGATAATTTATTATCCTTCTTAGCTTGCTTGAGGGGCATTTGCTTATATGGTTGTAGCCTTAAGAATACCCAATCACCTACATCAAAACTTCTTTCACTGCGATGTTGATCTGCCTGTTGTTTCATTCTATTCTGTGCCAACACGAGGTTATCCTTTAAGAGTTGGAGGACTTGTTGTTGATGTTCGATGTGATGTTCCACTGCTTGAACCTTAGAATTTTCTCTTAAATATGATGTGATGGATGGTGGCTGATACCCATAAAGTGCCATAAATGGGGTCATTTTTGTTGTTGTATGGAAGGAAGTGTTATACCACCATTCAGCCAGAGGCAACCATTTGACCCATTGTGTCTGTTTATTAGATACAAAGCAACGAGGATATCCTTCCAAACATTTGTTTACTATCTCAGTTTGCCCATCAGATTGAGGATGATAAGATGAGCTATGAGCTAACTGAGTACCAAGACAAGAAAAT